>PITA01002231.1:0-63398 GCA_004023965.1 Spilogale gracilis
TCAGTTTTGGTCATAATCTCAGGGTCTTGAGATTGAGCTGTGCATTGGCTGTGTTCTGTGGGGAGTCCATCTGAGATTCTCTCTTTCTCTCTCTCTCTCTCTCTCTCTCTCTCTCTCTCTCTCCCTCTCTCTCTCCCTCCCTCCCTTCCTCCCTCCCTCCCTTCCTCTCTCTCTCTCCCTCCCCCTGCCCTTCCTCTCTCCCTCTCTGAAAAAAAAAAAAAAGAAAAAACCCTGAGATTTACACACCAATCATATTGTATGAATTCAGAGCCCCCAGGAAGTCTTCATACCTCAGGGGGTGCTGCCTAATAGCCAGAATTGTACCCACTTTGTTCATTCTGTCTTCATGAAAATGTTGCCACCCCTTAAGTGGTCATACTCCAAAGTTACTGGTCTTTTTCATTTGTTGGTTTGTTTTTTAAGGAGGTATGGGTATTCATTTTGCAATAAAAGGAAATACTTTGCTACTTTCATTTTTTTCTCTCTATTCCCTCCTACTTTCCCAGTGAATTGGCTGTCTCCTGCACAGACCATTTAAATTGGATAGTGTAGTAAGTAGATGCTCTCATAACAATGCAGAAAAGAAAAGCTTCTCCTTTGCCAGTTTGTTCATAAAAACCCCATCAACACCATAAAATTTACAAATGGTGGGGTTGTTTCCATCACTCCCCACATTGGCATGGGAAACAAATGTTTCCATCAAGATAATGCTCTTTTTTTGAGCATATGCTCATCAATGACACACACATTCTCAGAAATGCTGTTAGACAGTAGTAAATAGCCTGAATCAACACACACACACACACACACAAACACACACACACACACGGAAGTAGCAGGTGGTTGAAAGCATTGGTTGTATAAAAATAAAATCTAAATTAGTACCAATACCCTGGCCTACTTGTCTCTAATGGTCTTCTTCCTGCCTATAGCTCTAATTTTTATCACCTTGCTTCCTCAGTATGCTGTCATACTGGTTTTTTTCTTATCCCTGGAGTGCCCAGCCTGTTTCACAGCTTTTCATCTTGACCTGGAATTCCCTTGTCATGGATCTTCACATGACTAATTCTTCCTTATTACTTAGACCTAAAGCTCAGAGTCTTAACCAATATAAGTTACCCCTTACTCCAGACACTCTAAATCCCACAATTTTATTTTACTGTCTTCATCGGGCTTATCACATCTTAGAGATTTATTTGTTAATTTGCTTTCTTAATCATTTTTTTCCACTCTACCCTAAGCTCTGTGAAAAACATACCTTGTCTTTCATATCATCAGTCTGTAACATACCCAGAATATAGGTGGTGCTCAAGATATTCTTTGTCAAAATAATAACGCATAATTCAGTAGTAAAATAAATAACCATAGTGTACACAAAGATACCTAGTGTCTTAAAGAGGAAAGGAAGAAAGGTTATCATTTCCTGAGCACCTACTAATACTAAGGTATAGCCTTAAATTAGCCCATTTAATTCTCATATAATGAGAATGTGACAATATTAATAAATAGCCAAGATGGATTTGAACCCATGTCTATCTTATAACAAAACAATGTCATTTACCATCATGCATAAATCTAGAAAAAAACAAAAGAATATGTATAAGGAGGGACTCAAAGACAAGTTTACCTACCTAATTTCCCTCTGGCCACCAGAAATGGTTATTTGTGAATGAATACTCCCATCAGATTTGTATACTTTAGGTTTTTGTTATTGTTGTTCTTAGCAGTGGCAGAATCACTTAAATCTGCTTGAGCGAAAGTACAAAATCAGATAAATAAAGAAATCAACCCACGAAATTGAACAGATCGGAGGCACGGGCTCCTATTATGTTAGTAGCATCCAGTTTTCTCTTGATTTCCATACTCTACTTTCTTGGTGTTAACATGGCAGGTGGGTAGTTCTTTTTTTTTTTTTTTTTTTTTTTTAAAGATTTTAGTTATTTATTTGACACAGAGAAACACAGCTAGAGAGGGAACACAAGCTGGGGGAGTGAGAGAGAGAGGGAGAAGCAGGCCTCCTGCCGCCGAGCAGGAAGCCCGATGCGGGCCTCGATCCTTGGTCTCTGGGATCATGACCTGAGCTGAAGGCAGTCACTCAACCAACTGAGCCACCCACACGCTCCTATTAGCTCCAAACACTATGTGTTCTCTTTCATGTCAGTGGGAAGAAGGAAGTTTGTCGCCACAGTAGTCAAGTCTGCTGACAGCCCAGATGGTGCATTTGTACAAATTAGAAAAAGGTACCTGTCGCTTAAGGAAATTCCCAAAGTTGGTGTATGATTTATCAATAATTATTGGAACATACATGAGACACTCTTAAAAACAATATAAATCATACTATTGAAAAAAGTAGAAGAGGTACATTTTTAATCAGGAAAATTAAGAAACCTAAGGCACTATGATATATTCATTGATATAAAACAATTATAAGTCTTCCTTTCAGAAAAACAAGACAGCTTCAAATATTGTCTGCACTGACAACAACACCATGACTTCACCACATTCGTAGTGGGAGGGTGGAGACTGTTAGATGTTTTCATTTTAATTTTGAGATGCCAAGTTCTTGAGTAAGATCAGTACTGAGTTAAACACATCCTATAAATTTCAAAGTAAAAGCCTATGGAAATGTTTCATGTGAATTATTACCATGACTATTTCTGTACTGTAACAAGTCATTCTAAATGTTAGAAACCTACGTGTAAGTTTAGCTCTTCATCCTCTGATGTCCCCTCAATATCACACTCTTTACCATGTTCCTCACTCAATTTCAAGTTTGTATTTTACACTATTAGAATAGTACTTTTTCACTGCAGTTTTTTTTAAATATTTGTTATTTATTTGTCAGAGAGAGAGAGAAAGAAAGCACACAAGCAGGCAGACTCCCTGCGAAGCAGGGAGCCCAATGCAGGACTCGATCCCAGGACTCTGGGATCGTGACCTAAGCTGAAGGCAGGAGCTTAACTGACTGAGCCCCCAGGGTTCCCAGTTCACTGCAGTTTTTCAAATTACATCTCAACTACCAGTCTCATAAACTATTATAAACTTGTATTTTAAAAGTGATTATGTTAGTATAAAATATAGTGCAGGAAACGTATATTAAAATTTAATTCTGGATTACACAAAGTGAGTAAGAATGATTTTCATATTTGAAATTAGTCTAATATCTTCTCTGCTGGACAGTTCTTTGCTAATGCTAAAATATTTTACATGTATGTACCTTTAATTATATATAGTTTTAAAACATCACTTCATTTGTCCTCAAAGAATTTATTGCTTTTAGTGCTTTCAAATGCTTTGTGCTGAATTTTGGTTCCTCATCATGTTGCTTCTAATGTTAATTTTGTATACAATATCATACCAAATTAATACTATCAAATACATTTGAAAGTAAATAGCTTGGGGACTATAGTATTGTTTCAAATTCCTGAATCTGTCTACTTTTTAAGCTCCTTGTTTTGAATCACAAAGTTTTTTTTTTATGAAGTTGGATTGGCAGAGTCTCTCAATTCTCCAACTTGCTTATCTTTCATCGGAGCATAATAATCCATGTATACCTGTCAGTATAACAGTCTTTCATTTGCTGGGAAATTGTGCTAATTGGCTGAATTTCTTAGAACAAGACATCTTAGCACCATCTGCCCCCAAAATTGTTAAAATAAATATATAAATCATCTATGCTGAAGTTAACAAAATTATAAAATAAGAAACAAAATATCACAATAAAGAAGATGTATCAATGTGAATGGTACCCCTCAGATCTAATGTCCTTCCTCAGTATACAACCTGGACAACTGTATACAACAACCTTGGAAAGGGGGAGGGGGAGGGATGGTTTTGCTTCCAGAAAGGGTGTGAATATCAGCCTGGAGAAATAACAAATGTGCTTTGCATGTTTGATTACAAAAAGAACTAGAAATGTATAAAGGAATCTGTTTTACAACATTTTTAAAAGATTGTTTTTAATTTATTTGAGAGAGAGAGAGCATGAGAGGAGAGAAGGTCAGAGGGAGAAGCAGACTCCCCACGGAGCTGGGAGCCTGATGCAAAGACTCGATGTGGGGCTCGAGGATCATGACCTGAGCCAAAGGCAGTGGCTTAACCAACTGAGCCACCCAGGTGCCCTCTCCCCTCCCATTTTTCAACATTAAGCAAAGCCAAAATTTCTACTCCATTGTAAGTGAGTAACCCTGCATCAGAGTAAAATGACTGCAGTCCTTCCTGCTGATTTTCCCAGGTTGTTTGACACCTTTGGTGTTTGATGGTTGTTTTCCTTATGATAGCCCATGCACTACCTTTTCAGAAGAAACTACCCTGTATATGGAACACCTGGTCCAATCGATAGTGATCGTTGACATGTGGGTAAGTAGACAGGTATACACTTCTTTATAAAATTCAAATGGGAACACCTGTTTCTGCTCATAGAGGAGCTGATCATATGTTCAGAGCTGAGCTTTATGTGGATACTTCTCTATAACAGAAATTAATATCTGCCTTTTGCTGCTGAGTTACAGCAACGCCACGCTGCTGACACATAATCATTCTGGTCATTTCTCTGGTCCCCTACGCTCTGATTCTCCTGTTCCACAAATTGGTGTCTACAAATAATTCTTCCTCCATCAAAACCATGTATCACTGGACAGAATAAACATGACTGGCAAATTCTTCTTTTGATGGGATTGATTTTTGGAGGAGAGAGCATCGCTCTTCAGTCAGCGTGATTGCAGACCTGTTTCTCTCTCTCTCTCTCTCTCTCTCTCACACACACACACACACACACACACACACACACACAGTCACTGGGATGGCCACTAAATGCATGAGAGGCATTTCTCTGCTGCTCTCTGTACATCATATGTCAATGCATTTAGCAAGTGCTTTTATATTCTAAATCTTAAACATTCTTTTTAAATACATGACCTATAATGAGAGAAGCTCAGCCTGATCCCTTTAGGTTAGTGAAACAGAGGAAGCCGCAGCATAGAAATGATCCTAGTAATATGTGAAATGATACTGAGGTCCACAATTTGAAAGAGTTGGCTCAAACTTGACATACTCTCATTATTTTTGGTTCTCAGAAGAATTATATAGTGATGATATTAGGGATGTATATCTCAGTATCAAACAAAAGAATAAAATATATGAAGGCAATCATGAGTTAGCCATGAAAAAAAGCTTCTTTTCTATTAAATAGGACTTCAGTAAGTAAGACACCATGGAATATTCTTTGTTGGAAAGCATGATAACCAGATTTTGCAACTATTTTTCTCAAACAAGTTAGTTCCGCTCTTCCCAGAGGAGGAAATGTCAACCCCCATGTCCCTTTTCAGTTCCACTGAGCAATTAGATTTTATGATCTCTGATTGGAAAGTGATAGGAGAGCTATAGAATTAAAAAAATAAGTCAGTTCCACACAAAACTGTCCAAAACATGTTTAAATGCTTACCAGGTTGGTGAACACATGTTAATTCTACTATGTCCTCTCCCATGTTGCTGAGAATGGTATAAGTGGGCCATCCGCCTCCACTGAGCTATGCTTGGGAAGCGTATGAGTTTTCCACGGACAGGGATCTTGATTTTCCCGAACTCCTTTGGAATTGGATGGATGATGAATTCTTACACCTTAGAACCCTAGTGATTTCTCTCTGAAGATGCATTACTGAATTCACTTTATTCTTCTTCGGCCATATGTGCACTGCTCTAAAAATAAAAAATTTCCAGAAATTTCCTTAAATAGTTCCACATACCGACTTTCAACAATCCTAGAATCTGACAAATCAAATCATTGTAATGAACCACAGCAAACAGCTCATGTTGAAACAGCTGTAAGCACAATATGCAAATCGTGTTTACTGGTAGCTTATGCTCCAGAGAAATAATCTTTATATGACTGCTTTATTATTTACAGTAGTTTCAAAACTTAATTTTTGTCAACATTGACAGACGCCATCCATGTTAATACTTGGACTGCTCTATATGGGAAAGGCTGAACATATGCAGAGATCTCATGTTTGTGAGCTGATAATGTGGTTGACAAATGGGTTTAACAATATCCAGTCATTTCTGAGCAGTCCACGAAATTCACCTGAGGTCTGCAGGAATAGTGAGGAGGAAGGTCAGAGGAATAGGAATGAAGACGGAAGAAAGCCGTGGAGAGCAGTGCATATAATGAAAGCGTGACAGAGGATGATTAATTATGTTTCAGAGCCAGATAATTCCCAGAGAATATGTGTGTACTATAAAAAAAGTTTCTAACCTTTCCAGTTGTAATTAAATGAGGAATTCACTCATCTAAGCTGAGTAAAGACTATTATGTGCCATCCCATGCTAATGCACATATTGAAATGGTTTATTTTAAATATGCATTTTACTCCTTGGCGTGTAAAGTTGACAAAACCAAACTATATCTTGGGGGTAGGGAGGAGGTTCAAACCTCACTAAATGGTTAAATAAATTACAGTGGCCTGGAAAATTTGCCTGCCCTAAACTAACTCAGAATTTACCCTCTGGTGAAAAGGAAACAAAACTAATTCTTTACCAGTACTGTTTCGTGTTGCTTTAGATTTAAATCTCCAGCTGATTAATGGATTTGTAATGTTGGGGTTTTTCATCATGTTTTCCTTTGGCGTTGCTCATTTGCAGTGGCCTGGTCTTTTCGCTCTCCTTCTTCTTGGCATTTCAGACGAGGTATAAGAACAGGTCTAGAAAACATTGAAAGGCTTATTGTTTTCATGAGGTGGTTGGAGTGCAACTAAATTCATTCAATTCCCTTTTTTCAACAAATTATTTACTGATCATTATACATGCCTGATGATACCTTTGGCCCTAGGAGGAGTCCAGACCTATAAGTGTCTGGCACATAATAGGTCTCAGTTAATATATGTGGAATAAAACCAGAAAGTAGGACTATGTGCTGGCATTTGAATTTGGTGGCCTCAGTCAATTCTTGATCTGCTTTTGTAAGATATGCAGAAAAAGGAGACAGGATGTCAGTAATAGATAAATATTCCTCAACTGTTGTGATAAATGGAAAGATAGCCTAATGTGCCCATGACTGCCTTCTCTATGTTTTCTGTTGCCTTGTGATGGTAGCATGTGAACACCCAAGAGCATTTGAAATAGGTGGGGCTACATGAGGCAAAAATAATAAAATGCAGCGTCTGTTAATTAAAGAGTCAAAATTTGATGATGAGTTGTGGATGATGGTTGTGAAATGAATGTGGATGGCTAAAAATTTGATAAAGGGTTGATTATTAGGAAAAAGGACTCTGATGCTCTGTTTCAAAATTGTTATTTTCTGGAAATAGTAGAAACAGGTATTTAAAGGTCTTGTCACTCATGCTAAATCTCTGAGGATTTTATAGAGGTGCTTCTCAGGGAATGGAGCATAAATGGGTGGAGGCATGAGAGCTTGGATCATGCTACGTTAAAAACAACTCCCCTACCCACTACCTGTCACAACCGAAATTTATTTCTTAATGAGGCTACATATTAGGTGCAACTTTACTGTGCTTCTCCCTTCCTAGGACCCAGGGTAAAGAACCATCTTTGAAGAATAGTGCCAGTCACTGCACTGGAAGAAGAGACCTAGAGAACTACGTGTGGGCTCTTAAAGCCCCTGTCTGGGAGTGAAAGTACACCTTCACCCACTTTTACTGGGTCACCGCAAGTTTCATGGCCACTCCTGAGTTCAGCAGGGAGAGAAGGTGTATTCCCACCCCTGGGAGGGATACCTAGGAATGGGAATTAGAATATTTGATAAGCTAGGAATCCAGTCTATCATATTGACTGTGCTAATGTCTCACCACATATAGAGAATGACTTTGTTTTTACAAAGAGGTCAGGGGAGGAAAGGTAGAAGACAAATGCTGAAGTCATTGAAAGCTCCCCAGAGACTAGAGTGTGCTTTGTTTTGTTCATCCAGTGCCTTATACCTAGCATAGTATCTGGAACAGGCCAGATGCCCAGGAAGTGTTGGTAGATTACAGGGGCAGCTACGTTATTTGTACGGATCAGGGCAAAATGAAAACACAGGGTCCTTCATTCAAAGAATCGGGGGACTAGACCATCAGAATTATGAAAATATATTTTCCCTTCCTCTTCTCTCTCTTTTGGTTTCTCATTGCAAGCTTGCTCCTGCCCAGGGACTTGCTGGTGAGTGAGACCTGCCTTTGTGCCTCAAAGTTCTACCCAGCGACCCATCAGGGGCCTTGTTCCCCATCCATGAGGTCTTTGCCCCTGACTCGCTTATTTTCCTGCTGAGGAGCTGAAACCCACAGACACAGGGGAATGTATCTGTGGTCATCTATAATGTATTGGTACAGACATGACAAGAAATCCACTGATATGATCACCTATCTCATGCTACATTGTTTTTCTTCCTCCTTGAGTGTTTAAATTGCTTTTTGTTTTCAGTTTCCATTTGAAATTATGGAAGAGGTTAGGTATTTTTCTTAAATTGTTGGATAAATTTGTTTTATATGAAACCTGGTTCTTTTGGCATCTGAAGAATGTAAGTTTCCTTATGATGGCTTAAAAGATTCTAAGGTAATCTGGTCTAAGTAGGCTTATTTCCCTGAGAATTGTTGACTTTAAGCCTTTTGAATGATGCCCTCTTCCATAAAGATGCACCGTGAAATGTACCCACTAATACAAGGCATGGATCCCAGTATTTAAATTTGTATCTAGAAAACAGAACTCATAACATGAATAAATGTCCACTGTTTAAGGGAATTACTCTAATGCAGATTTCTCAGAAGACAGCATGTTATTTGAAGATCCTTCTTCTTTCCCCCCCTCCCCCATCTATGGGCAACTACATTATTTGTATGGACCAGGGCAAAATGAAAAAACAGGGTCCTTTATTCAAAAAACCAGGGGACTAGACCATTAGAATTATGAAAATATAACATGTTCAGCATGTTCAGCAAACATTTCACTTGTGGTAACTTGGGTCCCCTTAGGCATGCTGAAACTGAAGTTCACTTTGGGTTCACTTTAAGGACATATGAAAGATAAGTTATAAAAAGATTTAATCCCACAAAGAGATTTGATCCTTGGGTATTACTTCTACACTAGTAGAATCCATTTCAACAGGCATGGTTTTTAAAGCTGAAAGTTGAGCTAATTTAACAGAAGTGACAGACAGACACAACCAGCAATAGCATAAGTGGGATAAGTGTAAATCTCTACAGCAAAAGTTCTCAGCCCTTGGTGATTTTGTCCCCCTCCCCCGGGGGACATTTGAAAATGTCTGGAGACATGGTTATCATGACTGAGTGGGGGAAACTACCACATCTAGTGGGTAGAGACGAGGGATGCTTTGAAGCTTCCTGGGTTACAAAGGATAGCCATCCCTTCAACAAATAACTACCTGGTCCTAAATGTGAATGCTTTGAGAAACCCTGACCCAGTTGCCCCATCCAAGGCATCAAAGAGGGGGGCCACTTTGTCTAATGTTATCACATGGACACTAATTGGTAATGTTTTTCATTGTCACCAGTAAAGATTCTGACAAATTTAAACTCATTCTGGGCTTTGTACCACAGGTAAAATCATTTTTTCACATTCCCATCTCAAAATTAATTTATCATCCTTGAAATAGAGTGAGAAGTATCTTTTTTTCTGTATAGTTCAGAAGAGACATTTCCATATGAGGAGGATTATATCCTTCATTCTAGTTTAGTATTCCTAAGATGGAAGGAACTAGCTAAGCCGTGGTTTGGATCTAATTTATCCTACTGAGCTATTTAAAGTCTTCATTATCATAAAAATAATTGGTATTTTCATAGTAACATTAGAATGGTTGTTAGCTTTGATAAAGCAAGTAATGAGAATACTACTAGAGACAGTTTCTTCTAAAAAAGTGATTTCTCATGAGTTTCACCTGAATACTTCATGTCCAATTTGAGAAAATATATGTATTTTATATATATTACCAATAGAATAATATGTATTTTGCATATCTACCTATGTAGAAAACCAAAACATATCATTTGGTGTTTACAGTTTAACAATCAGTTGTGCTGTTTGGGTTGGGATGGAGGGAAATTATTAAGCAAGTCCTTTCTCTTCTCCTCCATATTCCATATCACTTGAGAGATAAGCATATAAATGAAGAATATAATGATATTTTAGCTTTATTAATGAAAAAGCCACTCAGGTAAGCAGCCACCCTCTCCCTCTGTTCCTCTCCACCTCGTGCTCACTCTTTCTCTCACTCGCTATCAAATAAATAAAATTTTTTTAAAAAAGATAAAGAAAATTGCCCAAATTTGTAGAAGAATCATTATGTAAGCCTGGCATGTAATAGTAAAGACTGCAATTCAAAAAATGCCTGGGATTTTTAGGAAGCTCCGTGTCATCCGAATATTTGAGGAGCAGGAAGCCATTATTGCTCATAATTACCCCTCATGTCCTCCCTGCCTCCCTCACCCTCCCCTCCACCAACCTCCCCCCTGTATTTATCCGTCCCCATCTGCCCTCCCACGTTTATTCCTCTGTCCACCCACTCCAGGCTCCATCTGGACTCAGAAGCTGTGAAAACCACAGGGGGACATTGTCTACCATTTCAAAGGAAATAGGAAACTATAACCCCAAGGTTTTCTGTGGGGCCCTAAATTTGAATAGTTATCTCTTCTTTCTGTGGTGAATGTCATCCACAACAGACATATTTCAATCCTAAAATAAATGCCCATGCATTTCACCTGTATTCATTCCCAAAGGCAGAGAGATCTTTTTCCACAGCCATGTGACCAATTGTTCCAGAACCTTACAGAATACTTTATAAATACAAAGGACATTTATGAATTATTCCTAAGGGCAGAGGAAGCTACTTTTCTAATTTCATGGGCCTGGGCCAGGATGCCAGAATTACTTACGTAAGGGAAAATTTTCTACAATTTTGCATTATAGCTAAATTTATGGAATGCATTCACATTTTGCTTCAAACTCTACAATTGTTGTAATATAAAATTAATAGTTTAACGTACTTACTAATTGAATTACGTGAAGGTCAGTCTCTAAGTAAAATCAATACTTGAGTAAGATGGACTGAGTTTGTGTCCTTCTTCCTCTCAGGACCATCATATATCCTTAGAAAGACATGCACGTTATTCAGGAAATCCAGGGAGTCCTTGTTAGTTAATTTTCACAATCCTAAGATGTCAGTGTAACTATCTCTAGTTTATTCACAGCCACAGATTTGGAGAAGTGTCACGGCTCACCCACTCAGGTTCATAGAGAGACTACGTTTGGACAAGAGTTAAGTAAGTTAGATTAAGTCTAAGTTTCTACCATGACATTACACAGCCTCACTGCTTCTAGGAAAATCAGGGCCACTTGGGATCAGTGATTATAATCTCTGCAAAGTGGTATCATTGCTTATCTGAAAAGATGTTTTGAAAAATAAATTGTACATTACAGCCTTATGTACTTTTGCCAAGCATCATCTCATCTTCCACACTGGCTTCAGTGTGACCAGGGCTGTGTGTCCTGGATCCAGGTGAACTAACCATATGTCGGGGAGAGGCACAGTCTCCTCCAGATGAGGGGAATTAGGATTTATGCAGCCACCTGTATAATGTCACAGTGGCCACCTGCAGACTTACCCAGCTGTGCAAAATTCACTGAAATGAATAGATTCAAGTGGCCAGAACTTGGAAACAGCCTGAAGACTCAGGAAATAGGAGCCAACACAACTGCAAAGAGAAACTGGGGGGAGTCAGAAGCCAAACCAAACAAGATCAGATGTTGAGTTTTCCAAAGAAAGGAAGCAAGAACATCTGAGTTAACCTCGGGTCAGTGGTTAACAATTTTCTGGGGGAAATTTATTAAACTGCCCATCCTTGTTCATGTAATAGGTAATTTGGGCCATCAAAATTATCATTTTTTTAAGGCTTCAATGCCCATATTTATCTTAACTTGGAAAGGAAAGGGAAAGAAATGCCAGTCATCAGAGAATGAAGGTGAGCAAGTGATACTGACATTTGTTTATTCCTTTAGCCTACAAGATCAGCTGGAATTCACTTCTTGAGAATGTTCTCAGAAGCTGCACGACATAAGGCACTGTTTGCCAAATGCCAGCCCTTGGTGGATTTAGTATGAAGCAAATGAAACTTTAGCTTTGGATCCCTCCACCAGCACAAAACTCTATAATGTGTTCCTGGTGGGAGGGGGAAGCCAGATTGTGATCAGGAAATAATTTCTGTTGAAGCATTTCTGATAAATCAGAAGAAGGACACCTACTTTCTTGTTTCCAGGAATTCTTGTATTTCTTTTCTCATTCTCAGTTGACAACAGCTTGTCTGACTAATTTTATATATTTCTTACCCCTACATTGTATAAGCTTTTGGCTTCCCATAACCTAAATCTCTTCCTGGCAGTACTGGCCCATGGCAAAGGTGTTGCTAGTCCAAAATAGGAAAAATAATAATGTAGACCCTTTTTCGTAGAGCTGAATTAATAATATTAATCATTCTTTTGTGAGGTTTTTTGTGCTTTTTTTAATGCAGGGAGCAGGAGAAAATATTTCCTTACTATGTTTTGCTCATAAATGCATTTTGTTTTAGGAATTTTGGCTCTAGAGAGTAAATGGTCATTTTTTAAAAAACTACCTTCAGGTAATAAAAAATATATGTAAATATTTTGAAAATTCTAAGTCTGTACAGCTCCAGGGCATTAAAGAATATCAGGAACACAATGAGAAGACCAGTAATATCCACAAGGAAGTAAAAGTAGGGTTCCTTGGGAAAGGCACACGCTGGGGCAGGGGGCAGGGTGTGTAGGGATCTGTAGAGAAACTGTGAGGAAGAGCTTGTCATAAGACTTGGCTTGTTAGGTGTTTGGGGGAATATCCGTGGTTTTGCTGTGGACTGGGTGCTTTCAAAAATGAGGAACATTTCTGTGATTGGGTGACCACTCTTGTAAGTAAGTAGGAGGAACAAAATGGAGCTAAAGCAGTAATTGGTAAAGAAAGAGTAGTCACTATTAGGCAAAATGGAGGTTTGGTTATTTTTTGTGGGTTGGATCATGTTCTTGGTTTTTTTTGTGCTCAGATATGAAGGTGGTTCCTCCTCCTTGCTCTTCATCGCTGTCACCAAGTAGCCCTATCTGATAGTGGTTGGTGTTCTGAGAAATTGTTTGCATTGAGCAGGAAAATACCATGGTCTGACTGTTAGAGCCAGGACTGCTCCATGCTGACATGGGTACACAGTGAGGGACAAGTATCTGGCTCCACCTCTCTCTCTCTTTGTCTCATCTCTCAAAGCACAACTATCCATGAGATCCAGGTCTGGAAACCATTGCAATAGATAGAAGAATGGTCTTGGAAAACACGGGCTTGAGTTTCCAGATATGTGACCCTAGGAAAACAGTGGTACCAGGCATCAGTGTCATGGGTTGTAGAAGGAAGGTTGAGTTAAACATACATTATTCCTTATCAAGTGGTTAACAGTGTTGGAGGAAAGACACATGCTTTAGTTTGAATCTTAGCCCCCACATATTATGTGATCTTTTGGGCTAGTGACTCTACCTCTTCCTCATCTCTAAACTGAAAAAGATATTAATATCTGTTTCTAAGGATTGTTTTGATAACTTAGGCGATGTAGGTAAAAAAAATTTTTTAAGATTTTATTTAATTATTTGACAGCAAAAGAGCATAAGCACAGGTTGCTGTCAGCAGAGGGGAAATAGAGAAACAGACTCCCCTCTGAGCAGGGAGCCTGATGCAGGGCTGGATCCCAGGACTCTGGGGTCATGACCTGAGCTGAAGGCAGATGCTTAACTCAGTAAGCCACCCAGGGACCCCAACATATGTAAAGATTTTAGAGAAGAGCCTGACACTGAATTAAGTGTTCATAGTTGTATGTACCAATATGATGGTGATGAGAAAGACACTGTCATTATTGTGTACCTGTTACATTCCAGATGCTCGGTCAGGCATCCTGGTGAACTCCTCCCTGGAAGCTTCAATGGCAATGAACTTTGAGATGAACTGAGGTTTTAAGATCTATGGTTATATTAATCACATATAATATCTGACATTTATTGACTTCCCAATCACTTTGGTTCTCATAATTCTGTGAGTATCCTACAGGCTCCCCTAAGCTGAGTGAGGCACTCAGAGTTTGAACAATGTGCCCAATGATACCTATCTTGCTGGGTGATAAAGCACACTTGAACCCAGATCCCAAACCCTCAACCACTCCTCTATGACAGTGGTGCTGCAACACAAAGGATTCATTATGGGACAGGAGATAGAATGATTTCTTTTTTAAGTCTCAGCTATTGAAGGGGGTCATTCGGGATGAATTAGGACAAGATAAAGTGTTGAGAATCAAAGAATATGGCTATTCCTAAAAAAAATATAAGTAAAGGGCTTAGTTGAGTTTACTGGATTTTCAAGTCCCAGACGCTGTTTTCCGGAAGCTCCTTATTTATTTGTTTGTGTGTTTGTTTAAACTTTCACATGATAAAAAGGAGTTGAAGTTTCCAAGCTGGTAAAGAATACTGCATTTCCTCTTTGCTGATGTTAGCGTTGAATAAAACCAACTTGCGCGTGTCTGGTGTATCACATGTTTGCATGAATATCTGCCATTGTTTTCAGGGAGTTTTGACTGCCACACCCTTTGGGTTGTGTCCTTGATGCTGACCTTGGGAAATTAAGCTTGGGAAAGGGGAAGGATTATAATGGAGGAGAATAGAAACAGTTGGGAATTTGTTGAGTTCACTAATCCCATCTGTAACATGGAAGCATTTCCCATTCGAATTATGTGTATATTCACATCAGTTTTGGATGTGATTGCCTGAGCCTTTGCATTCACCACATGCTTTCTGCTGCCCTGTATATCTCTGCCACCCTTAGCTAACTGCCCCCTCTACATGGCCAGTGCCTCATCAGAATCTGAGGTTTGAAAAGATACATACACTTTATGGGATGCGTGGGTGGCTCAGTCAGTTAAGCTCTGTCTTTGGCTCAGGTCATGATTCCAGGTCCTTGCTCAGTGGGGAGCCTGCTTCTCCCTCTGCCTGCTGCCCGCCCTTCTTGTGATCTCTCTCACTCTCTCTGACAAGTAAATAAATAGAATCTTAAAAAAGAAAAGAAGGGGCAACTGCGTGACTCAGTCATTAAGTGTCTGCCTTCTGCTCAGGTCATGATCCCAGAGTCCTGGGATGGAGCCCCGCATCGGGCTCCCTGCTCAGTGGGAAGCCTGCTTCCCCCTCTCTCACTAGCCCTGCTTGAGCTCCCTCTCTAGCTGTGTTTCCCCCTGTCACATAAATAAATAAAATTTTTAAAAACATTAAAAAAGAAAAGGCACATACACTTTCACCTTGAAGAATAAAAGAGTAATCATGGCAGAATGAAAGCAAATTAACACATAAACAGCTGTTACTACTGAATACACCCAATTCAGAGATATTTATATATTGTCTCTTCAATCCAACTTTGGGAAAGAGGTAGTAACATCTCCTTTGAAAATGTAAAGAAATGGGACCAAGAGGTGTTTCATGACAAAGCTAAAACTATAATACAGAATTTGAGCATCTTACTTCAAAGATGTCCAGTTTCTGGACACAATGTTGCCCAAACTGCTACCTTTCCCATGGATATTTAGATAGGAACTGGGAAACTATTTTAGGAATGTTAGGTCTTAACCTCAGGGTTTCAACAAGAAGTAAATTTTATAAGAATGGATTTATAACCAAAGAGGGGCTATATGAGTTGAGTATTGGCTATGATAACAAACCAGCTCAGGCTCAAGTACTGTCTTCACCACTAATTAGCTGCATCAAAATCTGGCCAAAATACTTAACATCGTTAAGCTTTTGTTCTTTTATCAGTAAAATGGCAATACCTACACTAACTTGATAGGCTGGCTGAGAATATGAGATGGGTTCATTCATATAAATCCTTGGCACAGTGATAGGCACAAAAAAATACAAAAGGGTGTGGGTTGGAGTGTTCATTGCTCTGCCTAAAGTTCGATATCATGTGTTTGTAATTACCTAAAATGCATGAAAATCTTCAGCCTCTTGTTAATGACAGGGCTTTTCACTGAAGAAATCTTTTCAAGCAAAGGATATCATCCAAAGCAAGATGCAGGACGACTTTCTTCATTCTCAGTCCCTATCAGGAGAAATTCAGGGACCAAGACAATCCGCAAACAAGGCATCCTCCAAATTCTTGAGAATTATTACTATCATTTTTTATAATATGAGGGAACTTTTCAACAGAGGTATCTGGACATCGAAACAACGAATTGATTCGAGGGTATTAACTTTTTAAATACGGTATCCTCAAGTGCATCTTCATTAATATAGGTTATCAGCCTATGGATCTGTTATTATACAAAGATATTCCTCTTTGCTGCTGCCTAGGATCTCCTTTTCCTCATCTGGCTCAACTGGAAAGCTGTCCTCAACTTCTCTATTTTCTACATGTCTAGTTTTCATGAATCAGCTTGTTGGTGATCAACTGGGATTTTGTGCTGCTCTCACAAATGCATTCTCCAGTGTCTGTCTGGGGCTGTGTGGAGTGTTGAAATTACCAATTTCATAAAATTGCTTTTGATGTTCGGTAAGATGCTATTTTTATTGAACACGGCAATTGCCGCCCCAGTTTCAGAAGGACAGTCTCTTCTTCTTGATGATCCTATTTAGTTGTAGATTTGTGTTTGGGGAAAGTAGTGATTACCCAGCTTTGAAGCCCCTTGAGCTGAAATTGCTGGGGATACTGTCTGCTGGGCCGGGAAGCTAGTTCTAAGCATTTCAGCTATTTCCTGAGAGGTATTAAGAAGCCCATGTGGTTGCCCCGCACACATTTCAACTTCTGTGGATTATCACAAATTGTTCAGGGCATTTTCCAGGGACTTACATAAAGCAGAAGGTTAATACGAGGCATGGATACATTACCCAGTTTTTATTGTGTGCTTTACTTTGGAATTCACTCTGAACATCAACTCACAATAACACTGAGTCCCGTACACTCTTTATTTCTTCATTTCAGAGAATAAGCCCTTTATATGTAATGAATGTGTACTTAGCATTACAGCTCCAAAGAGGAGAGACAAATGAAATCGAACTAGCAATCAGAGCTTAATGGTAGGGAACACTGGCATGGAAGCAAAGAAGAGCGATTTAGTGGTAAACAAAGAGGGGAGACTGAATGTAATGAAATAAAAACCGTACAGGAAGGCAAATGTGGAATGGCAGGTTGGTCTCAAGCTATGTGCAAAATAGGGGGAAAAAACATCATGATGTGCTCGAGTATTCTGATATCTATGCCTTTCATCATGTCTTCCAAGCTTCTCTGGAGAAGTAGAACATCTTGTGGCCACTCTTTTTTTTTTTTTAAGATTTAATTTTTTTCTTAGAGAGAGAGTAAGTAGCGGGGGGGAGGGAGAGAGAATCTGAAGCAGACTCCATGCTGCACTCAGAGCCAGACACAGTGTCTCCTTCCTACAATGGTGAGGTCAGAACCTGAGCCGAAATCAAGAGTCTGATGCTTGACCAGCTGTGCCACCCGGGCGCCCTTTGTGTCCACTCTTCTAATCCACCATGTTTGGTGTCTTAGCTTCCAGTGTCTGCCTGTTGGATCATCTGCACCAGCACAGCCATGCAAAACAAATTCTGCCCCAAGATAAATCTGTATTAGGTGCTGATGGTTAATGACACCTCCCAGACTTGATTTGAAGCCCAAGCTTTGCTTAAACAAAACTCCCATGTGGTTACTGTTTTGCTTTGGCTTAAATGCCTTCCTCTAACATGATGGCCATTGGCTTTCCCCAAGCCCCAGGCACACATCTTCATCACTAGTGGCTGGGAAACTCTTCTGTACCTTGGAGGAGTTTTATACGTATAAGGTGAAAACAGGACAACCATAAACCGTCTGTGCCAATAACCTCCGAACTATTGTGTTTATGATGATGCTCGGTGCAAAGAGATGGAGAAATCACAGGTTGTTCATGCCTCATAAATTTAGGATTATGTAAATAAGTTCATTTACCTTGTCTGTGTTAAATTTGCATTGATCTTGGAAAAGGGACAGAACCCCAATTCAAGGTTGCTTAAGCAAAACAAATTAAGTAAATACGTACATACATAAGCTCAAGTACATAAGTATCCATTAGTACTTAATTACAGTTAGAGCTCAATCCAAAGTCACTGGATTTTCTCACTCCATCTGTCAGTACCCCATATATGCATGTGTTGGACTAATTCTTTCTTCTTACCACTAGCTGTATACATGATTCATGATCAGATGGCTAAAAGAGCCTACAGGTTACATGCTTGTTGTGGGTCTAGATGCTAGAGGTGTTGTGTTTTGTTTTGTTTTTTTCTGTGAGTCCTCTTTTCTTTTTTTTTTAAGATTTTATTTATTTATTTATTTATTTGGCAGAAAGAAACACAGCTAGAGAGGGAAAACAGCAAGGGGAGTGAGAGGGAGAAGCAAGCTTCCTGCCCAGCAGGAAGCCCGATGCAGGGCTCAATCCCTGGACTCCAGGATTATAACCTGAGCCAAAGGCAGTCGCTTAACCAATTGAGCCACCCAGGTGCTCCTCTGTGAGTCCTCTTAAAAAAAAAATCCACCTTAGACTCCAGTTCAGTTTTGGTCATCGTCCATTCCCTGAAGTGATGGAGTCCCTGGACTGGCCCAACTGAACAGGGGCCCTTTCCTGAGATTGGAGAGGCAGGCCAGCCTCACTGTACCACATCAAATGCATTGTTACTATGTAGAGAATTTTAATAATCAAGTAAAGAAGGGATTCTGAGGGACTCTGGAAAGAGAAGTGTGCCAGGTCCCCTCTCTGTGTTTTCACTTTTCTTGAGTAAGCCCCATTTTTATTTTAAATGCCTATAATAAGAATGACCACTTATTGAGTTTTTATAAAGATTTACATGTTGATCGCATTTAATCCCCAAAACAACCCTTTGAGATAAGATATGGGCCCAATTTACAAAAGAGGAAATTAAGGCTTGGAGAAATTAAGTAAATTGTCTGGGGTCATACAAACAGTAAGTGGTAGAAGTGGGATTAAAATTAAGTGTAACTAACTTCTACCCCTTCTAACCTTGTGTATTTGCTTTATTTGACTTTGGAGATTTTTAGCCCTGAGATATTTAACTGAAAGCTGATCTTAATGGACTTAGTCTAAGAGGTTCTGACACTTCCTACTTTTAATAGTTAAATGTCTTTTTCCATTACTAGATTTAAATCCTTTGGCTACAGGGAATTTCATTTGTGTGGGGGCTTTTTGTTATTTTTTTTTCCAGTTTAAAAAAGTTTCTATACCCAAAAGAATTAAGAGCAAGTATTCAGGGCCACCTTGTTGGCTCAGTTAAATAAGCATCCCCTCTTGGTTTTGGTTCAGGTCATAATCTTGAGGCTGTTGGATGGAGCCCTGAGTTGAGCTCTGCTCTCAGTGTGGAACCTACTTTAGATTCTCTCTCCCTCTCCCTTCACCCCCCCCCACTTGCACATTCACTCTCTCTTTCAAATAAATAAATATATAAAATATTTTTTTAAAAAAGAAAGAAAACAAGTATTCAAACAAAAACTTGTACTGAATGTTCATAGCGGCCCTGTTCACAATAACTAAAAGGTGGAAAAAAACCTGAATGCCCACCAACTGAATATATAAACACAATATGGTATATACATACAATGAGTTAGTCAACCATAAAAAGAATGAAGTCCACATGACATGAGATATACCTTAAAAACTATTTTAAGTGAAAGAAGCTAAACACAAAGGCCACAGAGTGTGGAATTACATATCTAAAAAATAACTACAACAGGTAAATTCATACAGACAGACCATAGCTTCATGGTTTGCCAGGGGCTAGAAGGAGAGAGGGGTAGAGGATGACTGCCTGAAGCGTATGGGGCTTCCTTTTGGGCTGATGAATATGTTCTTGAATTAGACTGTGTTGAGGCTTGCATAACACTGTAAATGTGTGAAATGTCACTGAATTGTGCATTTTAAAATGGTTGAAGTGGTGAAATTTTGCTACATGAATCTTACCACAAAAAAGACAAAGCACATAGTAGCTCTCAAAAAATATTTGTTGAGTAAACAAATGAATGGATACTAACATGATACCAGACCTTTAAAAAAATTAGGGAGTAACTTGCTCACGAGGACTTCACTCAGCTCTTGCAGAGAAACATGCTCTTTGTGATAAACTGAAGCCATCCTCTAGGACACCATTAAGACATTTATATGAGTAAGACCATTTCTATGTGCTTCCCCCCTTGATTCTTCAAGTTAGAAATAGAGGGCATTCATATCATTAAGTATATTTTGCTGTAGTGTTGACATGCTATTTTTCAACTGTTTTTTTGTTGCATTTGTGAGATTTGTGAAACAGCTTTAGAACATGCTAAGGACAATCCTGACGCAGAAGCAGCTCATGATTTTAATGCTAGATCTTTCAAATGTATCTACAAAATTACTTAAGCATTGTATAAATCAGAATAGACGATTAGTGCTTATGCATACAAATCACCTGGTGATTTTATTAAAATGCAGCCTCAGATTCAATCATTCTGGGTGGGCCCTGAGATTCTGCAATTTTAACCTCCCAAGTGATACCTGTGCTTCTAGATCATACACTAGCCTTTGATGTTTGCTTTGGGAAGAAACTAATTCTGAAATCCCAGATTTTTGACGCAGGCAGAAGTCTTCTGTGTCCTACTCATGTTAAACATCTAATGAAGTTCTAGTGAGAAACTTAGCTCTACTGAGTGACTCAAGCACTTACATCAGTGGAAAAATCTACCATCTTGTAGTCAACCGTGAAGGATAAGAAAGAAGAGTGTTGGAAAGTTGCGTCCCAACAATTAAGCATTTGTCCTCAAGGTGTCCCATGTCACTTTTGATCATATTTGGTTAGTTAGAGCACATCCCATAACATGCCTAAGTTCAAGGGAGCAGAGAAATGTAACCCTCTTTGTACTCAGAAGTTGAGCAGAACCACATATTAGTGAATCTTAGTAACGTGTCATGTTGAGGGACTGGGCATGGGGATTTCATCATGTGAACATACTAGTTATTTACAAGTTTCAGAGGAAATAGATTTGCCTTAAGGCTTTAGTTACATGCTATTTTGGAGTGATTTTTTCTCTCTCCTCATAGGATAATAATAGAATAGAATAATTGTAATAGAATAATTCTTCTAGACTGATAGAGTTTTGCAGCCAAAAAGAACTGAGGAATTTTTTTTCCAATCTTTTATTTGTAGAGGCATAAAAAAGAAGGGTAATCACTTTTCTTTCCAGAAAGGAATACTAGGTCTAGACTTCAGTTGTTTTGACTGACACTGTGAATTGTTTTTTGACACCACTGCCCATTTCTCACTCCAATAAATGGCAAGTGATGGATGGGTTATCCAGGGAGCCACTTTCCCATATCCATGGGTAGTACACACGATTTTATAAAGAATTTTGTGCCCTTTTTAATTTTAAAATAGTTGAATTAAAATGGAACTTAGATGTTGAATAACTAAAATTTCTAGGTCATTCCAGTGATTTTTAGGTACAATGGGGCCATTTTTTTTTTAATTAAAGGATATGCTACAAAATTTAAGGACAAATGGTTTTACACACACAAACACAGATAGTGGCATCAGAAGATGCATAATCATGTTCCAAATTTGGCAGGTCATTGAGTCTACTTAATGTAAGAATTTCCATTAATTCTAAAAATTACAGGATAAATAATAGATGATGTCAGTACTCAGAACAAACACCAAGTTGTCTTTGAATTATTTGCTCAAACAAAAATGTCCTTAGAAAGGAAGAAAGTCACATGATATATTGCTGGCACAATGGAAGGTTGAGTTCTGGAAAACATTTCATCGTTGCTTTGTCAGGTTTTGATTTGTAACCCTTCTTTGCAATTCCTAAGTCCCAGCCCACTGCTTTCAGCATTTGTGGCACGCTCCTCTTTCGCCTTAATATAGTGAGTTGGAAAAGCAATGGGTCATTAAGGAAGGGGAGCCTGCAGCCAGGCAAACCTGGGCATGAATCCCAGCACCGCCCTTTGCCAGCTGTGTGGCCTTAGGTAAAACATTTCATCTCTCTGATCATTGGTTTTCTAATCTTACAATAAAGAACATAATATCTACTTTGCAGGGTGGTTATGAGGATTAGAAACAATATATGTAAAGCATCTGGGGGAGAGTCCAGCTCATTATATGTCTGCTTTAAATGTTGGATATGATTCTTAGAAGGGCATGTGAACTGGGCTCTCAGCCTGAGAGCTTTAGCTCCGACCTCCCGCCCTACCAGGACCATACCTGTGATCTCTTGTCTTCATGCTTTCAGAATGCTCCAGACAGACCTCCTTGTTATTATTCCTGTCCATGGTACTTTTGCCAGGCAGAAACCTGGCTTTGCAACAGAAACCTAGGCACTGCTATCTCCACTTTTTTTTTTTTTTTTTTTAAGAAAATTCGGAAATCTGTTTATGTGAAATTTCCTCCTTTTTGGTGGCAACTACCAAGTAAAACAAATCTGTGAGCCAAAAAAACCACGTTTGGCCCATGGACTGCTAGTTTGTGACCTATGATGAAGCTTAATTCGTATTGCACAAAGTCCAGTCCTAACCGTATCTTCTTGCTAATTACCTGGTACAAATGGGCAAAAGAAGAAAGTTCCAAAAATAGCTCCAGACTTCTGAACTCTTTGGAGACTGCTGAGTTAGGATATGAGTGTCGTGTTCGGCACCATAGACACTTTATTGAAGCTTTTCATATGATTCTATGGCCTCTAATGTTTGACACCATAGACTAGTTGAAGTTCTGCCCTTTGACAGTAATCAGAAGACAGTGTGTGGGAGACACAGGGACGAGGATACTGCGGTTTCCAAGAGGAATCATGGCCACGTGAAATGCTACATGCATCCACCTAAGCTTTACATTCTTTATTATTTATCTGTTTTCTCTCTTGTAACTAAAAAAGAGCTTTAGAGTATGTCTGAGACACTGAGTCGCCAACCAATTTCATTAATTCACTGAAAACCATATGGTTGAATTTCCTAACCACTTAATGGGCTTCTGTCAAATTAGATCATCCTCTGTTCAAGTCTGAAGTTTTTCTTTGGCTTGGAGCTCATGTAATGATGTGAACCTTTGTTTTTGCTGTACAAGCTTATGTTGAAAACTCTCCTCCCTGGTGACCTCCAGGCTACCTGTTATGGACCTTTAGGACCTGTTGTTAACAACACTTGGACAAGGACGTACTTTAATTTTTATTTACATAATGGAACCCATCCATCAAATTTTACAGAGGCTTTTTGATATGGCCAGTGCTTAGCAGTATTCAAAAAAAATAAATTCCTGTTCTAAGCCTGTTTAATTCTAGAGCAATTACCTTTGGCTGTGTTCTATGCAGTCAACATTAAATATGTTGTCTTGCAGGTGATTTTGTTTTATTAGTGATTTCTGACTCTACAGCAAAACTGCTTTTCATTTCTCTTCCAGATTTCAATTACTATTAGTGCCTTGGTCAACAGTAAATGTTCAATAAATGTTATTAAGTAAAAATAATACTTATATCTATCGATGTTTCAGCTTTTATTCTGTACCAGATTCTATGTTAAGCCCTTTATAATGGATCATGTTATGGTGAGGATTCCCAGTTCATTTTCACCAAAACTTACAAAATAAATATTATTGTCCTCTTTTTATAGATGATGAAATGGAGGTTAGAGGGGTTGTAAATAATTGAGCCATGATTCAAAAAACTTTACTTTCTCATCCCTAAACCTGTACAAGGTTGATTTATACAAGCCATCGTAGAAAATTTTCACATAATTTCTACTTCTGCCTAATATCTGGTAACTATATTAGTCAGCTATTGCTACCACATGACTGCATACCACGTTATTTCAAAACTCATCAGCACCTTCAGGGTATCTGGGTGGCTCAGTTTGTTAAGCCTCTGATTCTGGATTTCAGCTCAAGTCATAATCTCAGGGTCTTGAGATTGAGCCCTGCATCAGGCTCTGTGCTGAGTATGGAGCCTGTTTAAGACTCTCTCCCTCCTCACGGTGCCTGGGTGGCTCAGTTGATTAAGCCTCTGCCTTCAGCTCAGGTCATGGTTCTCAGGGTCTTGGGATCAAGTCCCACATAGGGCTTCCTGCTCTGGGAGCCCCCTTCTCCCTCTCCCTCTCCCTCTCTCTCTCTTCTTGTCTCTCATGAATGACTAAATGGGATCTTTGGGGGACAAAAAAAAAAAAAGTCTCTCTCCTCTCACTCTGTCCCTCCCCCTGCTCATGCTTTCTCCCTCAAAACAAAACAAAACAAAACAAAACAGAAGAGCCCAAAACCTCATCGGCTTAAAATAAGCATGATTTTTCACTCATGGGTCAGTGAGTTGCCTGGAGTTTGGTTGATCTCAGCTAGTCTTCCTTTCTGAGGCTTGGATGAGGCTGTAGGTTGGGTTCAAGTCTGTGCCGTGTTTCTCATTCTACGGCTTTCTTGGGCTTCTCATCGTCAGCGGCCAGAACAGAGAGAATGACCAATAGTTCTTGAGGACCTGAGATAAGGAGACAGATATTGTAGGTTCTACCCATTTTCTGCACAGCCATTACCGCCAGAAGTGCCATGGAAAGTAGAGGAAAATGAGTGTGACTACTGGCAGAGGAGCAGATACATAAAGGATTACAGCAGTGATTGGGTATATCAGAACAACCCTTCCTTTTCTTCTCGCAGTCAAAGATACATGATTGGATTCTAATGAGCACAGCATTAAAATAACTATTTATCTACAAAGTGTAACAGAATTTTATTTTGTGACTCTTATTGAAGTTATTCTGTCATTTTATGGTGTTTTTACCACAGAAAACAGTCATAAAGATGTGGAGAATTGTATTATTAGAAACAGGGACTTAGTGTACATATGATTACTGTTTAAAGATGATTACAGCAAATACAGAAGATAATGGCCAACTAAATTTGACAGAGA
Organism: Spilogale gracilis; assembly: GCA_004023965.1. NCBI lineage: Eukaryota > Metazoa > Chordata > Mammalia > Carnivora > Mephitidae > Spilogale > Spilogale gracilis. Next base: position 24,968 of record PITA01002231.1, read on the forward strand.
AAGTAATTCAAGGTTCAGTCATTATCAAGGGTATTATATATACGTGAGAAATAGAAAATTTGTGTATTAAAAAGGCATCTTATTAAAAGCTCTTTTGATTTTCATGAAGCTAGGATTTATAATCCTCGTTCTAAATAGAATCATACTTTTGCCACGTGTATGGTTCTACTTAGTCGTTGCCAGTGGTTTTTAATATGTAATCACTGATACTGTTCTTCATGTAGATCTTGGAAGAAACAAAAAAAATCAATAAGAATATCTCAATCTACTTTTTTTTATTCTTCTTTGCAAACTGTGACTACCCTAGTGCGTATTCACTAGTGTATTGATAAACCAGTTCAAAAAAAAAAAGAAAAGAAAAGATTTTGATTTGTCATGTTTGCTAATTTGTAAATATTTGCACCATGGATCCTTTCAATATGCCACTCTTTGCCAGCTCCCACAAACCTCTTCCCTGATAAATAATACTACTTTTTCCATTGGGGGGTTTCTTATCTCTTATTTTCCTCTGATTATTCTTTTCCATTACCTGAGATTGTTTACAGACACCATCAACACGATGCTTCATGTGTAAGGGAAGGTCAGTATGAAAATACTGTGCTCGAAGCCTTGAAAACAGGCCTCTGTATTTTTGATGTCCTTGATAATTACATATTCTACATAGAGAGTTACATGATTTTGTACCATGTCATCTGTTACATGTTCCTTGTGGTTTAAGAAAAAAAACAACACTAATGTTTTCTTTGAATTTCAATAGTCAAGCTCTCAGTGGACCAAAGAGGACACCTCCTTTTCCACCTGCCGTTTCCATCTGCTGGGGACTATGTGAAATCCAGATCAGTAACTGTGGCTTACACTGGGGAATGTGATCAATATGAGAGCTAGCTGGGCCTTCTTGTTTTTTCATGTCAATGGACATGGATTTGAATGGGGAAAAATAGTCGCTCCGTTGTCAGGTGCCAAGCAAAATAATTAAACTAGGTGAAGCGTACCTTAAAGTGTCTTCCTATACTCCTCCTTCCAAAGCCCCTGACCCCAGAGTTGAGTGATGCTCTCATATTCTGTGCACATTCCTTCTCTTCTCTTTCCATGAATGTTGCCTTGCACAGAAACAGGAAAGCTCAGTCACACATACCTTAGATACATCAGAGTCTCTGAGGAATTTCTAGGGAAAACTGCATCTCAGTTCTTTTCTCTAATTCGCTAACTCACTATTTACTCATCTGTGGCAGGCTATACGCCCTGATTATATGCCAGGAAAGATGCAAAAGTGAATTAAATCTTTTAATGAATTATAATGTAATGAGTAAGAGGTGGTTCTGACCTATACCCGCATTTCCATACTATGAGGAGGAGAGTGATGTAGATCAATGATGTAGGTCCAAATTGTGTAAAACAGAGACTTCGTCAGTGGGGTGCTGGGAGCCATAGAAGCCTTTCTAGAAAAGGTGGCATCAGCAATGGGTAAGATGGTACCATATGTGTTAACTAACTAGATTGTATTTTTTTTAAAGATTTATTTTTCATTTGAAAGAGAGAGATTACACAGGAGCAGAGGGAGGGGCAGAGAAAGAAGCAGAAGCCGACTCCCTGCTGAGCAGAGAGGCTGACACAGGGCTTGATCATGACCCTGAGCAGAAGGCAGACATTTAACTGACTAAGTCACCCAGGCATACCACTAAATACATTTTAAATAAAACTTCGAAATGAAAAAAAAAAAAATAGTGGGTAGGATGTTAACATATGAAAGTTGAGAAAGGGTAAGCTAATGTTCCATAATAGGAAGGGTTGCAGAGATGGAGGAATAGAGATTATTCACCAAGAAATCCTGGTTATTCTGTTTGCCTAGAGCTTAAAAGGGCAAAAGGGGAGACATGGAATGAAAGTGTAGCCTTGATAAGAAGGCCTCCAGTACCAAGATGGTTTGAGAATGAGCTTCACTGAAAGAGGATCACTGAGTGCAGGCCTACTATTAGAAGGAGGTCTTGCTAAAGAAATTACTACCCAGTGGTTACCACCTTCTCCTAAGGCCAGTCCCACAGGTATAGACAGATAGATGGAATGTTTCCGTCCTTCTGACCAATTCTTCTGGAAGCTGGGTAACCTCCAAAAGCAACAACACCTAACCCTGGCAAAAACTAGGCAAAGGGAATAAATCCACAAAGTAAATGCTGCCTCAACCACCCAGACCTTGGTAGTATGTCAAGGGAGTTTGAGATCCAAGCCAGCTTGGAAGTTGATTTAAGAAGGTGCTGGAAAACCTAAGGTTTGCCACCTCGATGCAGAACAACAGAGCAATTGCCCTATTGCCTCTTCTTTTGTTTCTCTTCTCTGATGCTGCTGAGAACTGAGGAGAGCTTTACTCAGCTCCAAAACGCTGCCTAGTTGTTTATTCCCATACGATAGTGAGTAAAATGCAGCTAAAATGTTAGGTACCATTCAGATATTTTTTCTCTTTTCTTAACTATACAAACCCATCGAAAATAAGATTTTCATGTCTTAATTGTAATACCAAAAGTATCTTTTATTCTCAGCATGCTTGAGATAGCAAAGTAATTTTCAAGCTGAATGTGATTGTCTCAGACAGTCATGATTCAAATATTTAATCTAAAGAGAAAATTCCCAGAGTGCTTCTCTCATCATTTCTCAGTTCTGTGGAGAATAAAAGCCTCAACTTTATGTGATCTGATATTATTTCCATTATTGGTATTATGCTGTAGGCAAATATCCTTCAAGAAGCAAAGTCTGCTTCCCTTGTGCTTAGCACGTTACACATCACAGAGGCCCAGTCTGGCCTTTTACAATAGGAGCCGCTGCTACCTTGTAATCTGTAGAGAATTTAATAACAGTAATTTCACTTTATGCAGTGCAGCCTTTAAGATTTAATAGTAGATTCTTCACACACTCCAAGTACATTTTATCCTTTCCAGGCCTTTTTTTTTTTTTTTTTTTTATGCATGAATCAAATTTCCTATAGGTTAGTTGTTTTAACAAAATGCTATCAGGTGGCTAATAGTGGGAGTGGGTGAGAATCTATAGACTGATTACCTAGGGAATTGGATAAAAGAAACTTACCTAGCCAGCCTCCGGCATCCTTTTGAGCTCTCTTGTTACCCATAATGCAGAAAATGTCAGAGGTTAATCCTATGCTCCAAATGCGCTGGCATTTTCATGCATCCCAAATAAATAAACATTATACCTCGAGCAGTATTTTTCTTTCCCAAGTGTAGGCTTCAGGCCACTTACCTATAAGTCTCCTGGCGAGAATAAGAATGCAGATTCCTGGGGCACTCTCCATCCCTAGTGAGTCAGCTCTCCTGAGGATAAGGAAACCATAGTTCACATTCGGAAAAAAAGAACTTGTGCAAGTCTTAAGCACACTAAATTTGGGGACCCACAGGTTTCTGTGCTTGACATTCATACTCCTGAATTCTATCCCCACCAACCTTACTCTCCAGATTTGTTGGTAAGGATAATGAGGCTAGGTGGAACTTAAGTGCATGGTCCTCAAACTGTGTTCTGAGGCACCCCTGAACACTACTGCAGGGTTCTGGGGGATCTTTTAAGTTTTCAAGAAAGATATAGTGATGTTCAACATGTCTTGAATACTGAACCAGCTACTAGCTCAAGGTGGTTCACTTTCAAACTCTGTATCATTTGCACTTTTGGCTACGTATTTTTCATGATGTCATATCTTTCTGTAGCTGACCTCTTACCTCTTAGCAGTTACTGTGGTCAAAAACCTGTACCATGAGAAAATGAATGTGGAGCAAGAAATAAGAGTAGTGGGGTCTATGGGGTGCCTGGGTGGCTCAGTCATTAAGCGTCTGCCTTCTGCTCAGGTCATGATTCCAGAGTCCCAAGATTGAGCCCACATCTGGCTTGCAGCTCAGCAGGAAGCTTGCTTCTCCCTCTCTCACTCCCCTTAGTTGTGTTCCCTCTCTAGCTGTGTTTCTCTCTGTCAAATAAATAAATAAATAAAATCTTTAAAAAAAAGAAAGTGGTGGGGTCCAATCTGATTGATTCTGATGCCTAAGAAGTTGTGCTGCACTATTATTTTATAATATTTTGTCTTAAATGTGTATTTATATGAATGTTCTGAATGAAAAATACTGCACTTTATATTTAATATTTATATATTCTCTTTCATATTATACATATTTTATATACAAATACAGTAAATATATTTAAATACATTTTATATTTTAAATATATTCCATATTTAAATATAAATAAATATCTAGGGGCACCTGATTGGCTCAGTCTGTTGAGTAGCTGCCTTCAGCTCAGGTCGTGCTCCCGGGGTCCTGGGATCAAGCCCTGCATCAGGCTCCCTGCTCAGCAGGAAGCCTGCTTCTCCTTCTCCCACTCCCCTGCCTGTGTTTCCTCTCTTACTGTCTCTCTCTCTCTGTCAAATAAATTTAAAAAAAACTTTTAAATAAATAAATATCTATAGATATATTTTAATATAGTTAAATATGTGAGCATGTGAAATATTTATATACTATTTTACTACATATAAAATATAACATTTTTAACATTTAATCTTTCAGGTTATGTATATTCTGTTTTCAAATGGTTGCTAAGCTTTTAGAACATAAATATCTGTGAAATGTTTGTACTGTCCTCTTAGCAGCTGGAAAGGTGAGGTACTGATTGGGCCTAGCAGGCCCTGTGAGAAACCACTGAGACACCATGGGTACCATGTGACCTGATAAGGTTCAGGACCTCTGAGTTAAGGCATGAATTTGTGGTAATAAACTACGACTCAAGTCTGCCTATCTGTACACGCCAAGGCTCTCCACCATGCTGCCTACATCATAATCTCATCAGCAAACTCCAGAGCACAGGTGTGCGTGGAGCTCGCTCTCATGAGACCCGCTTCTCGGGTCTGAGTTGTTCGTGTCAGCGTCCCCCTTCTCGACAGTCACAGTGACCGGATAGCAGGTGACCTCACTTCTACCCTGACTTTGCCCCTCACTAGCTGTGTGACTTAGGCTGGGTCACTCAGTTTCTCTGAATTTCTAGGTTTTAGTTCAGTCTATCAAAGCTAGTAACAGAGATAAGGAGAGAAGGAATAAATGTGTACAGGGCCTTCACCTGGCAGGCACTCGGCTAAGAGCACTGTGTCATTATTTCTATTTAATCTTTGAATATCCCTGAGTCAAGTTATTGTTTGGATTGAATAGTTGGCACACTGAGATACAGGGAGGTGAAGGTGACACAGGCTTTTCAGCACTAGAACTTGCATTCCCAATCAGTGACTACAAGAGTGATGAATAAATCGATTTAAGTTTCATCACAGTCTTTAAAATAAAGAATATCGAGTGCCTCATTCATAGGTAGATCTCAGGAGACTGGTATCACATGGAATCTTATAAAATAGTAGCCTTCACTAACAGTCTACACCCAGGGCCTGAGAAACCACCATTTCAGACCTGACCCAGCTGTTGGCCTCTCAAGACACTCTGTGTGCTGTTGAATCTCCACAGACTTGTCATCAAGGCAAGAGGAGAGCAAGGGATTGAAACACAGTGCACACCCAGGGCCCGACATAATCTTCATGGAAGTCCAGACAAATAGGCCTAGAAGAAGAAATCTGAACCGGGCAGTTGCTGCTTTGTACTTCCCATCTGCCCTCAGTCTCATCACTGCAGCCTGTCTTTATACACCAGGACAAATAGAGAAAGAGAGCTGCTCTTTTACACAGGCAAATCCTCTGGCTCAAGGAAAATAGAAAAGGGATTAGCAGTACTCAGAATGTAAGAAGTCAGAAAAGAACGTGAGAAATAGGCAATGCGTTGACGGGAATCGTAGAGTGACATTTCAGCTTGATGAGGAGACCCAGGAGATCATGTTCAAGCATTTCCTTAAGGCAGTGAGATACGATCTTATTCAAGTTTTTGCTCCTGCCTGGGAAATACTCTTAGAGCTAGAAATTTAAAAAACAAAATGAAAATAAAAAACAGGCTTCAGCAAAAAGGTGTGGTTGGTACCAGATGATAGCTTTTGAATTTTTTTAAGAAAGGTTCTGGAAAGCCAAGGGTATCCCATTGGCAATGTAAACAGTATTTTGGGGGGAGGGAAGGTAGAGGGGGAAAGAGTGAGTCAGAGGATACTCTGAGGATACCTGATAAGTTGATAATGAAATGTACATTCTTCTTCTTAGAGACAGAGATGGGTAAGACTGTCAGGAGAGAGCCGCTTGCTGAGTTATGTCCCCGGCTCCAGCAGCCAACTAAAAAGCTGTTGAGACTCTTTCTAGAAGGAATGGCTGACTGTTTAGTTGCTCTTGTTGATTCACAGTTTCTCTGGGACCTTATTACCTGAATATAGATCAAATTTGTCTAACTAAGAAGCAAAAATATTTAAAAGTACTAAAAGAATGGGTAGCCTATCAAAATACAGTTAAGCTGTATATGTAGGTATTCAGCAGGGGACTCTGTTGACCTGGCGTGTTCCTTCTCTGAGTCCAGAATCACCACCCTATTCACAAAGGGTCCTCCTAGCATGAATGTCCCCAAGCAGCAGTACTTGAAAGAATGAAGTTCTTATTTTTATGAAGTGAGAAGAGTTGGTTGCAAATGATCACTAACACTTTTTGAACCTCTGTTGTCTGATGGTTGTTATACACGGAGCTTGATAGACATTTTTTCGTTTAAATGCCAAAGCCATGGTTAGAGGTTTCAATCCACAAAGTACCCCAAGTTTAAAATTTCTAGCTAAAGTTGTTTCATAGACTTAAATAATGAGTTATACCAGCTTCCAATTTCTTTCCCTGACATGAGACAGAAAAAATATATGTATATAGGTATAGGCTTTTTACAGATTTAATTATAAACATAATAAATTTATGTATTATATATTTATGTTTTATTACATTATATAATATTTATATTTTATTATATAAGAGTATTATATACTATTTACATATAAATATATAAATAATGTACATTAAAACATATGATAGATAAGTATTAAAATGTATACATAAACACAAAATATATATAAAAAAATCACATACAGAAAAAAAGTTACAGGCCAGGGTGCCTGGGTGGATCAGTAGGGTAAGCATCTGTCTTCAGCTCAGGTCATGATCCCAGAGTCCTGGGATTGAGCCTCCTATCAGGTTCCTTGCACAAAGGGGAATCCCACAGAGGGGATTCCCTCTGCCCTTTACCCTCCTCATGTTCTCTCTCTCTGTCTCTGTCTCTCTGTCTCTCAAATAAATAAATAAAATCTTTATATATATATATGGCTCATAGGGTTAAGCCTCTGCCTTTGGCTCAGGTCATGATTTCGGGGTCCTGGGACTGAGCTGAGCCCCATGTTGAGTTCTCTGCTCAGTGGGGAACCTGCTTCCAGCCTCTTTCTCTACTTGCCTCTCTGCCTATTTGTGATCTCTCTGTCAAATAAATAAATAAAATCTTTTAAAAAATAATCATATAATCTTCTCAATAGATGAAGAAAAAGCATTTGATGAAATTCAATGCCCATTTATAATAAAAACTTTCAAAAAAAGGGGTATGGAAGGAGTGTACCTCCACATAATAAAGGCCATCTATGACAAGCTGACAGCTGATATCATACTCAACAGTTAAAAGCTGGAAGCTTTTTGTGTAAGATCAAGAACAAGACATGATGCCTTTTTTTTTTTTAATGAATGCCATTTTTATTCAACTTAGTATTGGAAGTCTTAGCCAGAGCAATTAGGCAGGAAAAAGAAATAAAAGGCATCTAACTGGAAAGGAAGAAATAAAACTGTCGCTATTTGTAGATGACATTATTTTATGTATAAAAATTCTAAAGACTCCACCAAAAAAGTATTAGAACAAATAAATGAATTTAGTAAATTTGCAGGGTACATAATTAATATAAAAAAAACTCATGCACTTTTATTCATTAGCAATGAAGTATCAGGGAAGTCAAGAAAAATAGCCCATTTACAATTCTATCAAAAAGAATAAAATACCTAGGAACAAATTTAACCAAAAAGGTAAAAGACGTATACATGAAAAACTATAAGACATTGATAAAATAAACTGAACTAATTTAAAGAAGATAATTTCTGTTTACTGATTGGAAGAATTAATATTGTTAAGGTGTCCATATAACTCAAAGCAGGCTCTATCAAAACTCCAGTGGCATTTTTCGCAAAAGTGGAAAGAAATGATCATAACATTTGCATGGAACAACAAAAAAGATGAAACAAAATTATTTCTACTCCTGTTGCTAAGAATGAAGAACAAAGCTGGAAGCATCACACTCCCTGATTTCAAACAATACTACAAACTTACAGTAATCAAAACAGTATTGGCATAAAAACAGACACATAAATCAGTGGAAAATAGAAAACCCAGAAGTAAAACCATGGTCATATATGTATGTTAATTTATGACAAAGGAAGCAAGAATATACAATATAGAAAAGAGAGTTTCTTCAATAAAAGGCATTGGGAAAACTGGACAGCCACATGCAAAAAAATAAAACTGGGCCACTATAATATACCATACATACAAATAAACACAAAATGGGTTAAAGACTAGAGTGTAAGACCAGAAACCACCAAGTTCCAGAAGAAAACACAGGTGATAGGCTCCTTGAGACTGGTCTTAGTGATATGTTTTGGATATGACCAGAGAAGCAATGACAAGAAAAGCCAAAATAAACAAATGGGATCATACCAAAATGAAAAGCTTCTGCACAGTGAAGGCAACCATCAACAAAAAGGCAACCTACCTAATGGGAGAAGATATTTGCAAATCATACATCCAATAAGGGGTTAATACCCACAATATGTGAGGAACTCATATAATTCAATAACAAGCAAAAGCGAAGAAAAGTGAATACTCCTGCACCGCTGGTGGTGTAACTGGTGCAGCCACTATGGAAAACAGTATGGAGACTCCCGAATAAAATGAAAAATACAACTACTATATGATCAGGCAATTCACTCCAAGTATTTATCCGATAAAAGCAAAAATACCAATTCAGTGTTCATTGTACATTATTTTTTTAAGGATTTTATTTATTTATTTATTTGACAGAGGGATCACAAATAGGCAGAGAGGCAGGCAGGGGGAAAGGGGGAAGCAGGCTCCCCACTGAGCAGAGAGCCTGATGTGGGACTAGATCCCAGGACCCTGAGATCATGACCTGAGCCAAAGGCAGAGGCTTAACCTTCTGAGCCATCCAGGCGCCCCATTGTACATTATTTACATTAGTGGAGATTTGGAAGTAACCCAAGTACCTGCCAGTAGATGAACAGATAAAGAAGATGTGATATATATGAAATAATATTAGTCAGACATTAAAAAGAATGAAATCTTGCCATTTGCAACAACATGGATGGACCTTGGGAGTATTATGCCAAATGAAATAAGCCAGCAAAGACAAATACTGTGTGATTTCATTTGTATGTAGAATCTGAAACTAAAACAAAGGAACAAACTTGGAGACAGGTTTGGCCAATAGGACCACAGTTTGCTGATTCCTACTCTAAGATCATTAGCTTTGGGGTGTGAGAGTGTGTGTGTGTGTGTGTGTGTGTATTAGAGCCTTACCTTTTATTCACAATATATATTCTAACAATAGTCACTCATGATCTGCCTTTTAAAAGGGTCCATTCTGAAGTAGTCCCTTTTATCCTCTGCATCTTGTTGACGAGTAACATCTCTGAATCATTCCACTCCTATTTAGAATCTTTCTCTGTATCTCTCTCTCCCAGGAATGGCAGGCTTGAAGATTTGCAGGTGAGAAGTGGGGTGGCATTATGGAAAGGACACAAAAGTCAGGAGACCGGGGTTCTATCCTGATGCTCCCATTTACCAGCTCCAAGGTGTTTATTCCTCAGAGCATTTATATCTGTAATTAATATGTTTTTACAATACGTAGTAGTACAATCTGTACTTCTTGCGAGCTATATCATCTAGAACAAGTTACTTAACCTCTCTAGATCTCAGCATCATTGCATAGAAAATAGGATGATAGCCTGTAAGAGTTAAAGAGATGAAGCATGTAAAGTGCTCACTCTAGAGATTTGTATATAGTAAGTCTATACTAACTAGTGTTTTTTTTTTAATCCATATACTTATGATGATGGAATGCTTCCTGAGTTCTAAGCCCTAGTTCAGATTTAGACACAATGTATGTCTGTTTGTCTTTCTGCTATACTTGAAGCTGCTTGTTTTCTACCATCAAAGTATTTGACTCCTTGAATAACAGAGCTTATTTCATCACACACATGCTTTCTTTGAGCTAGAAATTGGGGCAAAGGGGGCGATACATTTGTAAGTTATTTAAGACCTATCTTCCTAATTTCCTTTCTTGGCTGCCTCCAAGAGGGTGGAGGAAGGGACATTTAGGCTGTAAGACCCAAGTCCGGGCGTTATTTAAGTTTGGGTCCTAAAACACCAGTGAATTATAGAGGATTTCCATCTTGCTACAGTTTTGAAATATTTTAACCCAAGCTTCTTTATGACCCTTGTTTTCTTCCTTCTCTCTTCTACCCCCAGAACCTCTGAAAGCAATTTTTAAAACTCAACATGAAATGTAAGAATGAATTACTGCAATCCCCCAACAGCCACGGGGATCACGCTCCTGCATGAAAAGTATAATGGTTGGAAAAAGTGCAGTAGAAAAGATCAAGGACTCATAGAAAATCAAGGGTTAGGGGGAAGCAATAGGAACAGCTTTTGATAATTTTAAAACACAATTCATAAAAGTTCTAGAAGGCTTTGCTTCTGAAACAAACTGGATTTCTGATGTTAAAACCTTAGAAGGCTAGATGCTAACCTGCTTCTTATTCTTTATAAGGGACTGGTAAATTTTCTTTTGGGAAGCTTCTCCTCAAACATTCTAGGAAATTTTGCTAATTTTCCCAGGGCATCATAAAATTTGAGGCAGCATCTCCCACAGTGTCTGTTACCTACACTGTACCTTTTCTTTGAGGGCTTTTTTTTTTTCCCCTTAAATCTGGCTTGTCTTCAGAATCTTTTGTGCTTATTTTTTCTTTCTTTCCACAGCAAAATATTGTCTAATTGCCAAATTTTTCCACCAAATATCATAGTTATTAAGTGGTTGTTTTTCTGGTTATCCTATTTTATGCAAAGGTGTTACAGAAATGACTACCCCATCTCTGCTCTGCCCTGTAGAGTCATATCCTCTCCCATACAGACCAGAGGAAGGGCAAACAGGAATGACTGTTCAATTCCTCAACTGTTTTATTTGGACATGAAGTGATTTTAGAATTTGAGCTGGTGGGGTGCCTAGGTGGCTCAGTTGGTTAAGCATCTGCCTTTGGCTCATGTCATGATCCCAAAGTCCTGAGATGGAGTCCTACATCAGGCTCCCTGCTGCTCAGGTTCTCTTTCTTGCTATTCTTTTCTCTCAAATAAAGAAACAAAATCTTAGGGAAAAAAAAAAAAAGAATGTGAGCTGCCATTTTAAAATTTCACGCATAACAAATCTAGGTCAGGAATCAAGAAACTCAAATTCTCAGGGCCAGAGAGTTCCTATTTTAAGGCTTTGAGGGCCAGAGAGCTAAGTCACAGATACTTAATTGTCATTGCAGGGAGAAAGCAGCCACAGGTGGTATGTAAATAAGAGTGTGGCTGTGTTCCAATAAAACTTTATTTGCAAAGGCAGATGAGGGGTCAGATTTGGCTCTCAGGCCTTAGTTTGCAGAATCTTGATGGTGATTCTCATCTTCTCTTATGGAGGAGATTGGGGAATAAGACCAGAAAGATCAACATCATAATAGTCCCATGCCAAATAACAACTGTGCTTTTTAGACACAAAAGATGAGCTCTAAATTAGCCACAGCCCATGACTTCCCATGAAACTCCCAACCCAGTTGGCTTGATGCATCAGTTATAAATCTCTGGCCTCTATAGGATTCAGAGTCTGTGACTGCTTTAAGGGACATAAACTGCGTCAGTGACATGCAAACATATTGGGATATCAATAGCATGCATTATCTTCAAAGTCTGGTGAGCCCAACCATGGATGGTCAGACTGCAGTTAGGCAGAAATTTATTTGTATTCAGTCAGTGATTAAATTGGCTTTATTTGATAGAGCATTCCTTTAGAAACTGTGGATGTAATCTCTGATCTAGAAGAGCTGAGAGCTTGATGTTCTGCACAAATTTGGAAAAACAAAATGCCAAGTATTGTTATATAGGATGAGAGCTAGATACTGTTCTCATTTAAATATTTAACACCAGTGTTTGGAATCAAATGACAGGATAGGGCTTCTCCATGTCTGGCCCTGGACTATTTGCATCAGAATCATGGGAGTAAGAGGGATGCACATTTGAAATTAGGCAGGAACTGCTGATGCTTAGGCCCTCCATGGATTTTCCTCAATCAGCCTCTCAGGATCTGCACATTTAAAAGGTCCCAGTGTGTTTCTTTTGTGCAGGATAGAATTTGCAGAACTGTTGCAAGGAGGTAAGTATAGACAGAGGACTTTCTGTTTGTTTACTGGATGTAATTTAAACCCCCTTTTAACAGAAACGCAGCAGGATGCCTCTTCAGAACAGAGTCAATTACATGGAAGAACATTTATTCCAGGCACAATTAAGCATTGATGAAAGGTTGCTTATCTGTGACAGAAACAGCTCTCTGCTGGTCTTCTAATAACTAGCTGTGTGGCCCTGAACCAGCCACTTAACCTCTCTGGCCTCAGTGTTCTAACCTAAGGGCAGAATGGAGGGCATTGCTAAAGACCACTGAGACCCCTTCTAGCTGGAACATTGACTTGAAAATTCTATTAAGAATTCTTTTGCTGGAGCATATGGTGCCTATCATATTTTGCTAGTGAGTTAGAAGAAAATTTCCCTCTTATTAGGTGACTCACCTTTATTCCAATAGAGCAGGGTTTCTCACCCTTGGTGGCACAGGGATATCGTATGGATGCATTTAAATCCTAATGTCTAGGGGCACCTGGGTGGCTCAGTTGGTGAAGCATCTGCCTTTGGCCCAGGTCAGGATCCCAGGATCCTGGGATTGAGCTCCGCATCAGGCTCCCTCCTTAGCAGGGAACCTGCTTCTCTCTCTGCCTGCTGCTCCCCCTGCTTATATTCCCTCTCTCACTGTGTTTCTCTCTGTCAAATAAATAAATAAAATATTTTATTTAAAAAAAAATAAGTTAAAAAAATAAATAAAATAAATCCTAATGTCCAGGCTCAGATCAAGTAAATTCAAATCTCTGGGCATGGGACTTATCCCAGATCATCCTCACAGATTAATGCAGTAGAGGCACACCCGCCGCCAACGCCATCACTGCCACACCTTCAACACACATATGCATCTTCTGGGCTTTCTGGAAAGCTCACAAAGAAGAATTGATCATGAAGTTAATAAGCTCAGAGTCCCTCAATTCCATTACCCCTTCCAAAGTCTGATATCCAGCTTTAGAGCTTTAGATACACAACATTATATATATATATATAATATATATTATATAAAATTATATTTTATATATAATATAAAAACTATAATTATATATTAAAAATAAATTTAAAAGCCTTGGCATTGGAATTTCTTTTGAAAACCCCACAGGTAGTTCTAATGTGCAACCTAAGTTACCAAATCTGTAGCCAAAACGTTACTGCATTTCAAGAGTGACCTGAGAGACCCTTATTGAAAATGCAAGCTCTCGGGCCCCTGTCCCAAACATTCTAATTCATTAAGCCTGGAATAGGTCCTGGGAATCTGTGTTTATATTTTATTTTATTTTTAAATGTTTTATTTATTTGACAGAGAGAAACACAGCCAGAGAGGGAACACAAGCAGGGGGAGTGAGAGAGGGAGAAGCAGGCCTCCCACCGAGCAGGAAGCCCGATGTGGGGCTCGATCCCAGGTCTCCGGGATCATGACCTGAGCCGAAGGCAGTCGCCCAACCAACTGAGCCACCCAGGCGCCCCAATCTGAGTTTTTAATAAGCGACCAAGGTAGTTGTTGTTATCTGGTGAACTTGGGAAAGAGAGTTGCTTTAGCACAGTAAGCAGAGTCCATTGTGGTGGCAGGATTTCTGAAAGTATTAAGTAATAAGGGTTGTATATTAGGAGTAAGGATGCATGCTTGTGGGAGAAGCTGGAGAAGCAAGGGTCTGAAGGAATTACAAGATGTGTAAAAAGTCACTAACCAGCCCTCACAAAACTCTAGGGAAGGTGGGCAAGTGGTAGATCGCATGGGAATGTGGGAAAGCAGGTGCCCTAGCCACTGGCAGAAGAGCCCATGGAAGGCTGTAGTCCCAGAGTCTAATGTTAGCCCTAAAGGCCCCGGTGATCTGCTGAGTCAGCAATTTGAGAGACTAGAACAACCAAGAAGTCATATCTTTCCTTGGCCACCTCTAACTGTAACAGACTTCAGAATCTCAGACTTCAGAATCTCAGACTTCTTTGCATTCAGGACTGACTCAGAGTCACAAAACAAAGAATCTAGAAAACCTAGCTCCACGCTAGCCAAATGGACCCAATAGTAAACCACAGTACTTAGAAAATGGCTTCTTTGGGGGTGTCTCTGTGGCTTAGTCGGTTAAGTGTCCAAGTCTTGATTTCAGCTCAGGTCATGATCTTGGGGTTGTGGGATAGAGCCCCAGGCTCCAGGCTAGGCACGGAGACTACCTAAGATTCCCTCTCTCCCTCGCCCCCTCTCCTGCCCTCTCTCCTTCCCTCTCTTAAGGGACAAAAAAAAAAAAAAAGGCTTCTTTGTCCCCTTGAAATTGTGCCTTCCTCACGAAGGTTACTCCTTTATCAGTCCTCGAATTGTATCCAGTGCAGAAAAGAAAATGCTCCACAAGTTTATTGTTCTCCTTTGCTGGAATGATCCTTTATCCTAGGCTCTGATTTTTCACTCATCTCCCACATGCTTTACACAGTTCACCAACACTTCTGATCCATATTTGGACAAACAAGAAGTCTGTAGTCTGCTTTCTGAAGTCCTCTCTGTTCCCTAATAGTCACATGGTCAAGCCAGACCTCCTGCCGTCATCTCTTTGTTTCTTTACTGAAGACACATATATACTGTTGGCCATTTATAGGTGATCCTAGCCTTAGCATTTTCTGTTTGGTTGCACAAGCATAGAGTGTGACTGGTGTGGCATCAGCTTTCTAGTAATAATTCTTACTTGGTGTGAAAATTTCTTGATGCTTAATGGAAAGGTGTTTACGGATAAGCACATAGCTTTGTATTCATAGCCGCTGTTTGCCATGTAATCTGACTTTTCAAGCAACAGTGGCTATAGGGAGGTAAGCCCAAAAGGAAGGAAAGCCCTAAATAATCATGGAAAAACCAATGAAAAGAAATATCGAGCCTGAGGCAGAGAGCTGGGGAAGGAGGCCAGTGAAGAAGCAAGAAGATGAAGCTCCTTCGTCGCTAGCATGGTGGCCCATTTCCATCATGTACCATCTAACCACAATGTGATGAACCTCACAAGTAAAATCCATAAGGCTTGAATTCTTCCAAGCATGGACTACAAAATAGAAAGTTCTATTACACTTCCAAAATTAACTAACCCTGGCCTGAGCAACATGAAATGGGGTTTCTAGACAAAACAACTGCAACTGATTGATTCAAATGACTTTGAGCCAAGTGTTTTTGAGCTTTGGGCCTCTGCTTTCTCATCATTAAATGTGGACATTGGACCAGATTAGAGATAGCATGTTAGCAGCCCGTGGGCTATGTATGTATTAACTGACCCTCTAGTCTGGTGCACAGGGTCTTTTTTTCCCCCTAATTTTTAAAAACTAAACTCCAGGCTTTATTCAGATTTCATTTGTTTTTCTTGTAGTGTCCTTTCTCTATCTCAGGATACAATCTAGGGTACCACTGTGCATGTAGGATAGGATTTTTTTTTAATTGGATTAATTGCCAATACTTAACAAATTAAAGATTTTATGTTAAAAAAGAAACAACCTGGATTTCACACCTCCCTTGAAAGCTCAGGGGTTCTAATGGCAAGAGTCCTATATGTAGAGCTTCATGAACTTGACCATGACCCATCATGATCCCAGCATTCTGGGGTCGAGCCCCACATTGGTTCCCTGATCAGTGAGGAGTCTGCTTCTCCCTTTCCTTCTAAGCAGATGAGTTCCCATACCCCTCCAGGGGGGATGTGTGCCTCTCCATTTGCCACAATGTCCCCTGTGCTCTCTACCTCCTCCCAGAGAATAGGACAGGGTGACAAGCCATTAGCTGTCCTGGCACCACCAGTGGTGGTACGGTTGATCAGGAGGGCATCAATTATTCACTATCCCCAACTCTCTGTGAACAGTGAGAAACTAAAAGACAACGTGAGAGCATAGTGTGAAAAAAAAACAAAAAATAAAACAAAAAAAAAAACCACATAGGCAGGAACAAATTTGAGAAAATCAAGACACGTTTAAATAACCAAACCTCTTCATTCCTTTACATGAGCTTCTGGGTGTCTGCCAGTAGCTAGGATTGAAACCCTGGGCAAGAGCAGCTTTTCTGTCTCCTTTCACTGTGGCCATTTGAGGAAGTAAGTGGTGTTGGCCAGGCCAGGCCAGTATTTGGGGGGAAATAAAAGTTTCCTGCAAACTGGGTCTACAATGCTTTCTTTTTAAACCCTGTCTTACTGAATGCAGGAGTTCTGGGCCCTGAGCCCTCAGTCAGTGTAGTGTGGTTTTCATGCTTTTGTGGTTCCTTTAATTTGGGTCTTGGGATGCATAGTCTGTGCTTTGATAGAAATGGGGTGGCTCAGTCAGCTAAGTCTCTGCCTTTGTCCCACATCATGATCCCAGCATTCTGGGGTCGAGCCCCACATTGGCTCCCTGATCAGTGAGGAGTCTGCTTCTCCCTTTCCCTCTCCCTCTGTGTGCTCTCTCTCAAATACATAAATAAATAAACCTTAAAAGAAAAAAAAAAAAAGATAACAGGCTTTGAATTCAGGCTACCCAGTTTCAAAATCTGGCTCTACCATTTCCAAGGGGTGTGACTTGGGTCAATGTATTTAACTTTCCTTTTGTCTCAGTTTCCTTTTCCTTCAATTGGGCTAATAAACAGGACCTATCCTGTAAGGTGGTAATAACAGGTAAATGAGGTAATTTATATAAAGGGATCAAAACAATACCTGGCATGTAGTATGTGCTTGGTACATGGTACTGATTATTATTATTACCATCATTCTATTATCATCATCCCAATATGCTAATGCCCCACAGTGGCCTCACTACTCTTTGACATCAGCCAAAGGAACTTCTTTCATGACACGTCTCCAAAGGCAAAGGAAACAAAAGCGAAAATGGACTTCTGGGACTTCATCAAAATAAAAAGCTTCTGTACAGCAAAGGAAATAGTCAACAAAACAAAGAGGCAACCCACAGAATGGGAGAAGATATTTGCAAATGACACGACAGACAAAGGGCTGGTATCCAAGATCTATAAAGAACTACTCAAACTCAACATCCAAAAAGAAGATGAACACATCAAAAAATGGGCAAGAGACATGAAGAGTCACTTCTCCATAGAACATGTACAGATGGCTAACAGACACATGAAAAAATGTTCAGCATCACTAGCTAACAGGGAAATTCAAATCAAAACCACACTGAGATACCACCTTACACCAGTCCGAATGGCTAAAATTAACAAGACAGAAAACAACAAGTGTTGGAGAGGCTGCGGAGAAAGGGGAACTCTCTTACACCGTTGGTGGGAATGCAAGCTGGTACAGCCACTTTGGAAAACCGTGTGGAGATTCCTTAAAAAATTAAAAATAGAGCTACCCTATGACCCTACAAGTGCACTACTGGGCATTTACCCCAAAGATACAGACGTAGTGAAAAGAAGGGCCACTTGTACCCCAATGTTCATTGCAGCAATGGCCACAATCGCCAAACTATGGAAAGAGCCAAGGTGCCCATCAACAGAAGAATGGATAAAGATGTGGTACATATATACAATGGAATACTATGCCTCCATCAGAAAGGATGAATATCCAACTTTTGTACAACATGGGCTGGATTGGAAGAGATTATGCTGAGTGAAATAAGCCAAGTAGAGAAAGTCAAATATCACATGGTTTCACTTACTTGTGGTGCATAATGGGTAATATAGAGGACAGTAGGAGAAGGAAAGGAAATGGGAAGTAGGGTAATTCAGGGAGAGAAACAAAGCAAGAGAGACTTTGGACACAGAAACAAACTGAGGGACTTGGAGGGAGGGGGTGGGGGATGGGAGAGCCTGGTGGTGGGTACTGAGGGCACCTATTGCATGAAGTACTAGGTGTGGGGAATGGGCAATGAATCTTGGAACACTGAAAAAAAATTAAGTAACAATAAAAAAAACTGATCCTAGAATTCTTTGCAATTATGAAGATTTGTGCATGGTGAGGAGTAACAGGAGATACTATTTTGTGCAACTGATAAAGGATACTTCATGAAACTGCAGGGAAAATTAAGGACAAGCAAGTAAAAGTTAGAGGGCAACAGCCTCCATAATGAAGGCCTATCTCTTACGTTCAGAGATGGAAATCCATTAAAGGGGCTGCTCGTCAGGAGATGGGCAAGCTGTCACTTAGGTCATTCAAGCAAGGACTAGACAATTGTCTGTTTAGAGATGTTGTAGCTCTACTGTCCAAGCTGGTAGCCATGAGGTGTGTATGAGTATTTAAGTTTGTTACTTAAAATTAAATGAAATTTAAAAACCGGCTTCTGAATCCCATTATCCACATTTCAAGTACTAATAACAATAGCCACAAGTGGCCAGTGGCTCTTTTACCAGATAGCACAGACTTAGAATATTTCCATCATCACAGAAAGTTCTGGTGAGCAGTATATTGCAGAGATAGCTTGCACTGGTGTTCTGAACCTGATCACTCAGAAAAGATCAATCCAGGAAGGATGGAACCCATGGAAGGAACTGAGATACTGAATGGTATAAAACTCATGTACCCATGGACTCATGGGTTTCAAACTCATGCAAAGCCTCAGGCAAAACATTGTTTCTGAGCCTCAGTTTCCCCAATTCTATTATTAAAACTTGCCTCAGAGGTTGATTATGACTATAAATGGATAAAATTCAGGCTTAGCACCTGGCAGAAAGCGGGATGACACATGCATGCTTGTGTCATTCTTTCTTAAACTGAAGAGTAGAAACCACATAAAGTCAGCAATCTCAGGTACAGTAAAGCATCCACTTTGTTTCAGCCTCCCCCCCAGAAAACCAATAACCACCATCAGGGAGCACAGAATCATGTACCTGGCTCCAACCCAAACTCCTTACATATAATATCTCATTTAATTCCCACCACCACCCTGGGAGGCAAGTACCCGTACTGTCCTCGTATTGAGGAAACTACAGTTTACGGAGATTATGTGATGTGCCCACAGTTGTAAAGGGGATGAATACAGAATTCAAATGTGGATACTTTTGACTCACAGTACTTCTCACTTATAATGGTTAATATAGAGAGACTATTATTTGACAGATGCTGTGCCAGGAACATTATGCATCATCTCATTTAATTCTATAGCTATTTTATAGGTGAAAACTTTTTGAAGAATCAAATGCCTTTGGAGGGGGATTTTTTGTGTTTTTTTTTTCTTTTAAAGATTTTATTTATTTATTTGACAGAGAGAAAACACAGCTAGAGAGGGAACTCAAGCAGGGGGAGTGAGAGAGGGAGAACCAGGCTTCCCGCCGAGCAGGGAGCCCCATCCCAGGACCCCAGGATCATGACCTGAGCCAAAGGCAGACGCTTAATGACTGAGCCACCATAGTTTATTTGGACTCAATTCTCTCTAGTTCTGGGTGTTTGACTTCTGTGTTCCCAGCCTAGGCTCCTTGTTTATAAGATAGATGAGCAGAATCATTAAGTGATGTAGCATTTGTTTCTTCTGTGTCTCTCAGAACTGTACACAACACACAAGGACTAAAAAAGTATTTGCCCAATTATGTGGAGCTAAACCTTCTAAAAGGACAAGACTGACCAAGAAATGTTGCTTTTTAGCAACTAAGTTCAGTGGGAACTGACCCATCTTCATGAAACAAAACACAAGCTCATTATATATATATTTATTTATTTATTACCACTTGAATGATTGATAGATGGCTGTTGTCAGGATGAAAAGATATTTTCTCAGGTTAACCAGGACCATGGAGAAGCAAAAAGCATTTGACTAATACAGTTCCCATCAGTAATTTTTTTGTTGCTTTGTTTTATTGTTGTTTAATTTCTTAAACAGCAATGCTGGCATTTGTTCATTTTTTAACACTGCTTTCATCCCTTCTATTTTAAGAGCTCTCCCCACCCTAGTCACTTTCTCTGCTAAGCCAGCCATGGAGAAAACACCAGTGAAATAAACAATTGGTTAGTTAACAAGTGTTCCTGAGACCAAGGCAGAAGGCAGAAGAGGCTGTGGCAAAGGCATGCTTTACAAGCTTCCTGATTCTTTGTTGTGCAAAAGGAAGCTTCAGGGTGGAATGACCAGGCAATTTTATGACCCTGTTGGAGATGTCAGGGTTCTTTGAGTTTGTGGATTTCCAATTACATTTGTTCTGGTTCCCAAGAAATTATGACAAAAATGTTCCATTTTACTTTAGATTTTTGAATCTTGGAAATTGGAAAGAGAATTTTTCCTTGACAGATGATGGAATGATTTCAGATTATGAAAGTCTTCAAATGTTGCGTGCAAGTGCTTAGATTTACTTTACATGTTGCTTTATGTGTTTTGTTGCTGTTTTTACAAAAGTATTATGGATTTATTAAATAGAATGTCTTATCAGCAGGTTGTTTTGGTGATATTTTCAGGCAGCAAGCATTCTGCAGAGCTGTTTATTCCTACCATGGTAATAAAGCTGAAAGTCAAAGATATCTGTATCCAGTCCCACTCCCAGAATTATTAACAGATGTATTCTCCAACACTTTTCTATACTTATATGAGCTCTCTGTGTACATAATATTGAGTTGCTTTTACCAAAAAAACAAACAAACAAACAACAACAACAAAAAACACTCTAGTTCAATATCTTTATCATTCTTACTTTTCTATTCCAGATACTATTCCATGTTTTATTGAGCTAATAAGAATATTCATAATTAGGGCACCCGGGTGGCTCAGTGGGTTAAAGCCTGTACTTTTGGCTCAGGTCATGATCTCAGGGTCCTGGGATCCAGGCCCACAGCAGCAGCATTGGGCCATTGGGCTCTCTGCTCCGCAGGGAGCCTGCTTCCTCCTCCCTCTCTGCCTGCCTCTCTGCCTACTTGTGATCTCCCTCTCTCTGTCAAATAAATAAATAAAATCTTTTTTAAAAAAGAATATTCAAATTAAAATGCCACGAACAGCCAGTAATTATGAAGGACATGCCATATATCAGATTCTGTACTAAAATATTTACATTAACCATTTCATTAACATTTGAATTAACCTGAGGCATTATCCAGTTTTAGCATTATCTCCATTTTACCAGAAAGGAAACTGGAGCTTAGAGAGGTCCAATAACGTGCTCAAGAATGCACAGTTGATAACTAATAGACCCTCTCAATCACTAGAAAATACAGCTCACTTCCTAAATGGTTGAATACTATTCCAACGTACGAATGTCTCATTAACCCGCCACAACTTCAATGGACCCAATTCCTGTTAGATGGCCCTCATTCCCACCCCACATCCCTAGATAACTCCCTGTGCCCATCACCATGCTACCCAGAGCCCTCAACTACAGTTAGTACTGATGAATGAATGCTGTCCCTCTTCTTACAGCTCAGAAATGTAGCCCTTATGGCATGTGTTAGTGATACTGCTATGGTTCTTAGATATAGTTGTAGAAAACTCACTGCAGCATGATGAAGATGACAATGACCCTGCACAACTGTTATTTTAAAGCTCTTGGCACCCAGTGAGTGATCTGAATTGATTTTCTGTTTCCAGGCATAAATATGCCTTTAATCCTGCCTAGGGCAGAAGTTACTTTAACAGGGGCACTTGGGTGGCTCAGTGGATTGGATGTCTGACTTTTGATTGCAGCTTGGCCTATGATCTCAGGGTCATGAGATAGAGCCCCGTGCCGGGCTCTGTGCTGAGTACGGAATCTGCTTGAGATTTTTCTCTTGCCCTCTGCCCCTCCCCTTGCTCATGCTCCAATTAATTAATTAAAATATTAAAAATAAGTTACTTTAACATAAGGAATTACTTGGGTATTCTCTTCTCTTAAGACTATGGCTAATCTTGCACTAAATTATACCTGAGTCTTGCCACTTTAACAGAAAGTCCTTTTTGTTTGTTTGTTTGTTTGGTGGTACCAAATTTTGTCCAATGCACAATTTCCTACTCTTGAACCAGATACACATCAATTATAAGTCCATTCTGGAGGTACCTCCTTTTTTCTTGTTCCTACATGATGCATGCATGTGAAATTCTTCTTACATGTTCTGTGGCAGAAGGCAAATATTTGTAAAATCACGTTTTTCAGAAATTACCCAACACATTGCAGTCATTTTTGGATTGGCCACTGTAGTAGGCAGAAGAGTGGCCCCCCAAAACTTCTACCTCCTAATCCCTGGAAACCTGTGAATATGTTGCCTTGAAAGAGAAAGGAAGACTAAGGTTGCAGATAGAATTAAGGTTGCTTATCTGCTGACTTTAGAGAGATTATCCGGGATTATCTGGAGAACCCAGTGTAATTACAGAGGTCCTTAAAAATGGAAAAGACAGGTAGAAAAGAAGATTGAAGTAAAAAGATGTGAGAAGGACTCAACCTGTCATTGCTGGCTTTGATATCAGAGGAAGGGAGCCATGTGCTGTGGGTAAGGAGGTAAATTCTCCCCCAGAGGCACCGGGAAGTAGCATAGCCCCACCAGCTCCTTGATTTTTAGCCCAGGGAAACCCATGTTGGAGTTCAGAACTATAGAATGTAAAATAAAAAATTTGTGTTATTTAAAACCTCCGCATTTGTAGTCACTTGTTGCCATAGTAATAAGAAAGAAATATATCCCCTAAATACCCTTTTATAGATTACTGAATCATGGCTGCAGCTGAATTTTATTTCATTGTCAAAGCAGAGGATTTTTTCCATAAAGGAACTGCATTTCTATTTTCATAATGAGCCATTTTGTAGATTCTATTAATGGGGACCTTAATATAAGACATATTAACAAAACACAGGTAAACTGAATAAGAAACTTCAAGTTTTACATCAAGAGTTCTCATGGGCTTACCATTCCTGTTGGTAGTTGTGTATGTTTTTCAGACCCCAATTTATATTTATCAGAATTCAGTCCATGCCCCTGTAGTATTCACAGCCATGCAACATTGATACAGATTTCCCCCCTTGAACAATACGAGTAAATAACCAACTTCAGAGGCTTTTCAATTCCATGCCTCCTAATGCTAAATGCCATGGTGATTTGAGAATATTTATTCAACACATCCTCTTGGAGGCCTGCAACATCCAGAGAATTCTGACTGCACCACTAATAGCAGCCGTTTTGAGCAACCACTTTAACAAATGCAAAGCATTTATGGTTAACAATTTAAATGTTTAGTAGAGCATAGGTGCTTATCCTCTCTGCAGGGCGGTCTGCCTAGGTTACGGCCATAATATGTGACATGATGTACATCATGGAGTCCCAGCACTGTTGCAGGCATAACTAATTCAAGTTTTCCTCCCAGAGCAGGATGCCAGCTCCACTTGTCACCCAACACACATTTACAAACAAAAAGGCCGCGGGTGGAAGGAAAAGGGCAAAATTCACGTTATTAGTTACTCAGTAGCTATGTCGCTTAGTGTAGATTTTTAAAATCACAAATGTTCACTCAGCAGGCTGAAAATTTCAAATCAGGCTCACTAATATTGTCATAGTTAGTCATTTAAAATACTGCCTGTATACATAAGTATGACATATGCTGCTATTTAAATTCACAGCTTGGCCCCATATGAAGACACAACAATGCTAAAACCACTGAGTCATATGGGAATGCTTACATTTTCTGCTAAAACAGAAGTCACTGTACTATACATTAGCACGTTGACAACATATTGCAGTCCTGAAAAAGGCTTTTTGGTACCCTAATGAAAACTAACATTTATTAATATCGGTTATTATTCATTGAACATTAGAGCTGGTGAGTCTTAGAAATCCATAAGATTAATGTTCACAAGAAAGAATGTTTCCAGTCATTTCTGTTATGATGATGGATAAAAGTCTGGTACCATGTTATGCTCAAGAAGTAATTAGGCAAAATACAATTTTGCTGACAACTCAAACTTAATTATATCAGTAATATAATTGTATCAGGAATACAATATAACAAAGGAAGAATGATCTCATATTCCTCTTCTTGAAGTGTTTGAATAACGGTAGGTGGGTGGTCAGTCTTCCCCGGCTTCCTCCAGGAAGTGTGGAGCAAACCAATAAACAACATTACATTGTAGCACACCAGTCTTGGGTAAGACCTAAGAAAGTAAAAGAAAGAATCAACGTGTCTGAACGTGCATGATTTGTAACATTTAGTGTCAGGTGATTTGCATATTACTTCATTTATTTGTGATGCAAAAAAAAATCTGTGAGGTATGCATTATTATTCTGTTTTACACATGGAACTTGGTTTCTGAAAAAGTTACAGATACACTTGAGTTACCAAGTTAGTGAGTAGCAGAGTTGGCTAAATCCAAAATCAATTTGGATTAAATATTACAAAGTAGATAGTATGACCCTACTTGATAGCAGAGAAAACCAGTCCTCAAAGAAGCTGAGTGACTTTTCTATGGTCTCGTAGCTAGTACATGGAAGCATGGCGTACTCTTGACCTCGAAACTATATTTATATTGTCCTACATACAACAGGGTGAAGAAATCTTATATCTTCTAATCATTTCCTGAGAAACAGTAAGTTGAAGGAAGCATAAACAAGAAAAAAATGTGTAATTTTTGAAATGTCTTCTGCCTGATTTTCTTTCTTTTTCTTTTTTTTCTTTTCTTTCCTTTTTTTTTTCTTTTCTTTTACCTGATTTTCTTTAGAAGACTTACCCTGGTTCTTTTTTTTTATGATTTATTTATTTTAGAAAGACAGCGTATGCTATTTATTTTAGAAAGACAGCATATGCACTCAAGCAGGGGAGGGGAAGAGGGAGCAGAGGGGAAAGGAGAAGGCAGGGGAGAGACTCAGACTCCATGCTGAGTGAGAGCTTATTGCCAGGGCTCCATCTCATGACCCTGAGATCATGACCTAAGCTGAAACCAAGAGTCAGATGCTTAATGAGCCACCCCCAGTGCCCTTTATCCTCCTTTTTAAAGCCTTGTCTCATTTTCTTGCCTGGAATAACCAAGGAAATTCTCCAATGCATCCCAAAACAAAGGCAAATTATAACTTCTTTCCATATAGGTATCCAAACTAAGGTACAGGTGACTTACGGTATTTTTTAAGGTCACAAAAATGCCAACACAAGGTTTTTACCTGTTTCACTCCACTCCACAGATCTTAGGGATTGATGGCTTCTGTCTTGTTCAACATGCCATGGAAACCATTTCCAGCTGAGGGATTCAGGGTGCTCCAAAAGCATGAGCTATCAGAAGTTAGCAATCCTGGAAACAAAGACTACACAGTGTGTCTGAAAAACTTGCTCCCAGGAATGAGCTGAGAAATGTAGCCAGTGGGGCTGGGGGGAGTGACAACACAAGGTGAAACGGGAAGCATGACTGGAGGCCTTGTTGCTATTTCTCCTCTCAGCTTTAGCTGAGTCGGCCATTAGGACAGACGGACCTGGCATTCAGCATATCCCGTAGTATGCATTTAAAATACAGATTACTGGGCTCCAATCCAGACTTGCAGAGTTTGGATTCTCTAGGCAGTGACGAAGTAATTTGCCTGCTTCATAAGCACCTTGAGGGGACCCTAAGGGACAAGGTTAGGAAACAGTTATTTGTGGTAGTTGATAACCATCTCATAGCCTAGATAATGTGTGTGAGTCATGAGTCAGAAGGCCCATCTCCAAACTTTAAGAAAATAAGCTACAAAAAGAAAGAGGGATTTGTGGCAAAGACTTAATTAAGAGGGCAAGGATAATAGAGAGATGCATGTCAAGGGAGACCTATTTCTAGGAAATATGTTTATCTTATAAATTTACAGGCATATGACTTTATAACCTCTAAGCAGGTTTCCCAGAAACCTATATATCTACCTAAGAATATCATAGGGTGCACATTCTTCAATTCTGTTTTGCCATTGTGAATTTGGGGTGACCTCAACTGAAATCATAACATAAATAGCTAACCCTGACCTACTGATTACTACGTGCAAGGTTCTGTTCTGAGGACCTTCTTCCCACATGATAATTTTCATGTTACCTTTTGAATCGTGACAACCTTTTTCTCCTAATTTCATAGATGAAGAAACTGAAGCACAGAGAATTTAAGGAACTTATCAAATTTCACACGGAAAGAGTGAGCCCAGAGTTTGAATCTTCTAGATATCTAACTATGGAAAGTCAGCTACATAAAACCTTTTTTTTTTTTTTTTTTTTTTGGATAACAACCAGTTTGTCTATAAAGGAGCTTGTGCCCTTCACCTTGATCATAAAACTGAAAGACTCTTTTATTGAGCAGTGGGGTGGGAGAGTAATTATTATAGCTGTTTTTTTGCTGTAGCAGCTAACGTATACTAAGCACAGCTGTTCTTGGCTCTTCATATGTGCTGTCTTGGGGATGGCCCAATGGAGTAAGTAGCTTTGGTCCATTTTCAGATAGGGAAACTGAATTTCTTTCCTGAGGGCCTCAGCACCTGCTAAAATTTCACAGATAGTGAATGATAGATCAGGTTTCAAACGTAGGTCTCTCCGACCAGAAAACCCAATTTCTGGACACTGGATTGCTCCTTCTTGTGGAATCAATATGGACACTCACACGAGTTCAGACCCAAGAGTTACACGTGACTTCCAACACAAAGACCATGTCTACTGAAGTCATGTCTGTACTTAAAAGTCTTAGTGAGGGGCGCCTGGGTGGCTCAGTTGGTTAAGCAACTGCCTTCGGCTCAGGTCATGATCCCGGAGACCCGGGATCGAGCCCCACATCGGGCTGCCTGCTCGGCAGGAAGCCTGCTTCTCCCTCTCTCACTCCCCCTGCTTGTGTCCCTCTCTAGCTATGTTTCTCTCTGTCAAATAAATAAAAATCTTAAAAAAAAAAAAAAAAAAGTCTTGGTGGAACTTCCAAATTTTAGAATAAGGCCAGGGAGTTTAGATGCTCCAAAAAGGGAATCTAGGAAACACCTTGACCAAGGAAGAGATGCAGAGAGGGAGGAGAGAACGCAGATGCAGAACATGAAGGACATGAATTACCATGTAAGACTCTTCCAGTTAAGATGGGTGAGTGTCCTTTCCAGTCTCCCTCTTGAGATAGTAGCTGAGCCAGGGAACTACTGCAGGGCGAGTGAGTGAAGTAGTCTGAATCCTGATTTCCAGAAAGGACAAGAGGGACTGATACTGAGAGGAACACAAAAGCTCAGTGACTTCCTTGAACATCTTTCCACGGAGCCCCTGTTTTCAAACCATTACATGATATCGTGTTGATTGTTCTTAAATAGAAAGATTTAAAATGGAGATGGACTTCATTGGGTAGAAAGGGAAACACACAGGAAGTAATGCAATATAATGGATACTAAGCACCGTTGTGTTTAATCCCTTTCTTATAGCCAGGGCCACAGTGGCAGAGTTTCAAAATTTCAAGGCAGTACAAGCTCAACTTTGAATTTTGGACAAATTCCTTAACTTCTCCAAGCCTAGAGTTTCTCTTTTATAAATTGAGACCAAGAATAGTACTTATCAAGTATCATGGGGATGAGATGAAATTATTAATATGACTTGCTTAGCACAGTGCCTGATGAATAGTATGTGCTCAACAAATAGGACCTTCTGTTATTATTAGAAGCAAGATACAGAATCAAAAACCAGGAAACGAATCTACGCCTCTAAAGCCAGATCATATTCAAAGATGTATATATTCTAATCTCTCTTGTCGATTATTATACCCTGGATATTGGCCATGACTCATTCAAAGCTTCCAGAGCTAATTATTTACACCTTCCATTTCTTCTAAGTCTAATCTTTTTTTTTTTTTAAGATTTTTATTTATTTATTTGACAGAGAGAGAGAGATCACAAGTAGGCAGAGGCAGGCAGAGAAAGAGGAGGAAGCAGGCTCCCTGCTGAGCAGAGAGCTAGACCCTGAGATCATGACCTGAGCTGAAGGCAGAGGCTTTAACCCACTGAGCCACCCAGGCGCCCTTCTAAGTCTAATCTTAGTTTCAGTACCTCTTAAACAGGTAATGATATGGGTCATCTACCTCTTGGGGTTGCTTTAAATACTGGATAAGGTGAAGTTCTATGTGAAAGTCGCTCAGGCAATGCCCACACGTAAATGGTCCAGTTGTCTAAATTTTAGGTCCCATCTGAAGCTTTGAGGGAGAGGTTTCTGGCACACGAGTCTCCCAGAGTCTAATGTCTTCTGGGTTCCCCCTTCAGAAATGATAATTCGGGTAAATAACCAGAGCCATTCTTGAGCAGTAGCCCAGACTTAACTTGATACAGTCGTTTTAGAAAGTGTGCAAGATCCCTTTAGATTTTAACAACGTTGCAATGGCGAGGCAAAATAGAGCAAAAGAAAACAAAGTAAATCAGATGACCACCTAACTCTCTGATCTAGTAACAATTTGCAGGGTCTATCAAAGGTCATAAGCCATGATTTTTCTCCGTCAGGTGGTAAAGTTAAACGAGTTCTGTGCACAAGTCACCTGTAAGGGAGGAGACAGAATGAAAGAGGAGTGTTTATCCAGGTGATGCTTCTAATCTGAAGAAACTCAAGCTGGGATTCCTTGGTCTCCCATCTCAGATACACATTATCATCATCTACAAAGCTTTTTAAAAATTACTATAAAAAAATTACTGTAGTCTAACCATACCCCAGACAAAATTTAAGGCTCTCTGTGGTGGGACCCATGCATTTGTTGGTTTGAGGGCTCTCCAAGCATTTCCAATGCTAAGTCAAGGTTACAAAATGGGGTATAAAAGTTGTAATAGGGCAGATTCTAGGATAGTAACAGAAAAACAAAGGACACTTGCCTGAATGGAAGGAGTGGCTCTATTGTCTGCCAAATTGGTATTAATGGCTCCCTTAGCTGCTGCCTGGATCTAGTGGCAAAGCAAGTTAACTCAAATGCAGTTTATTTATATGAACATAGTTCCATACATTTATTTGAATCCCAAGTGATGCTCTAAAAGCTAATTACATTGAAAAATATACCATCCTACGTATAAATGTACATGCAATTTCTGATAGTTGCCTGGAATTCTCATTTTGTTCACATTCCCACGTGACAAAGCTAGGAATTCCACCCACCCTATCCCCTCTTCCCTCTCCCCTCCCCTTCCTATCTCCCCATCCCCCCTCCAGGTACTAGATAACCTGGGTGGCCTTTGAAAATGTACTTAACCTCACTATTTTCTCTTATAGTCTCTTAATCAAACTAAATTTATTGGATTAAACAAACCTAATAGATTGACATTAGCTTAATACAGATTTTCTCTGGTAATCCAACCTCTGTCTTAGAGTTTGTAAACAAGAGTAGCACTGAGCATCATAGAATTTGGTTCAAAAAGAATAGCTACTTTCCAGTTCCCACTGAGAGATAATTTTGGGGGTAACAAATACCAGTGACCTCATTACTACATCATGAAATTATTTCCAATGGACCATAAAGCTCTGACATCTCTATGTTCCATTAAGGTAACACAGTCAAAAGAAAGAAAACCCCATTCTATAGAGCATTGATAAAAATGCCTCATAAAGATAGCAGGCATGACAATCTAAGGAACCTGAGACTGTCTTGAGATGTTTAGTGTTCTTTGTGATGAAAAACTGAGATTCTAAATTGTCTTCTCTATTCCTCTATTCCCTCCTTCAACTCCTCAGCATCATTGTTAGATTTACTTATTTGCACGGATAAAAGAGGCAAAGGGAACACAAATGTGTCCTTTCTATGCCACCAGTGTCTTCCCCAACAATCCCCTCATATAGGCCCAGGGAGACTGGGGGCAACAAATCCTTGGAATCAGCTATGATTTAGGAGTTGTACCTCAACACACACGAATATATTCTGAACTCTTGGTGTATGCCTATTCTCTCTTGTTCTTCTCTTTCCTCTATGTGTACCTTTATATTAGGACCAGGACGAATGTATGCTGGAGAGTTAAGAAATCATTTAAGGAGAGCATTGAATGAAGATAAAATTTATCGTGCTGGAAATACTGTGCATATGTGTGTGTATATATATATGTGTGTGTATATGTGTATATATGCATATGTATACACACATATATATGTATGTATATATATTTTCTACTTGATATAAACTTCTGATATTATCAGAATATATAGCATGTGTTTGGTTATTGCAGAGACTTCTCCAAAATAGATTTTGTAGCTCCTGTGCTGCCTAGTCAAGAGAAGAAGAGAAGAATATTCGGGGTCATCAGCCATCAGCCTGGTGTGTATATGTGCACACAACACACATACACACACACCCCAAAAATAGAACTGATGGGGCGCCTGGGTAGCTCAGTTGTTAAGCGTCTGCCTTCAGCTCAGCTCGTGATCCCAGAGTCCCAGGATCGAGCCCCACGTGGGGCTCCCTGCTCTGCAGGAAGCCTGCTTCTCCCTCTCTCACTCCCCCTGCTTGTGTTCCCTCTGTAGCTGTGTTCCTCTCTGTCAAATAAATAAATAACATCTTTTTGAAAAAAAAAATGGAACTGAAGAGTCTAGCATGAAAATTGTTTTGTAATGGAAGTCTGGTAAAGCAACAAACATTGTACCAGTTGAGATGAGCTTTTAACAAATCCTTGAATCAGAATATCTTTTATCATGGATGTGAAGAAAGAGGTGTTGCATTGGTTTGCATTCCATGTCAATACATTAATGGTGAAGTTCAACAAAATTGCAAAACATATAAAGTGTATTTTTAAGTTCTTTTACTCTTTGCAAGGAAACCGTGCCTGTAGTGAGGGTGTACATATGTAACCAAATAATTTAAATCTGCAGAATCTGTCTGAGAGCCAAATTTTAAACTCAGTTCTGTTGGCCACTTACCCAGTGGGTTTCTAGGCATAGGCATCAGCCATGACAGCTCAAAGACGATATTGTCCGATCTGGTTTCTGATTGATCTTCCTCCCTTTGCTGATTCTATTTTTATAGCTCTTGTTCCATTTAAAGCCTCAATTTCTTAGGGATTTGCCGTCACTCACTCTCACATTGTTTTCAATCTCAATATAAATTGGCTCTGCTTCCTATGTTGCTTCTACAAATATTCTTCTTGTTAAACAAGAGAGCTTGTCTTTCTAGGATTCTTATTAAGAAAAAACCCATGTCCTTCTCAAAATATTTTCCAGGGCTATACCTTCAGAAGACAAGAGAAATCCTCCCTTAAGATGAAGGAAAGAAAATAAGACCGCCCATATGCTTTAAAAATACACAAGAGATTTAATGGTTGAATAAAAACTTGTTTTAAATTGCAGAACATGCAGGAAAAAGAAGAGTTTTGTAGCCTGAATTTAACCAAAGTGAAAGAAAGAGCTGAACTTTAATTGCAAAAAAAATCTAAATGACTTATTGACTCCTTAAGGAAATGGGTGTTACAAATGCAGTAGCAATTTTCTTTAAGTGTGTGGGGGAGGGAAAGTGATGTCCAAAACCTTATAGGAATTAGAAGTTGTCTTTATGAAACCACATGGGAAGAGCCAAAAAAAAAAAAAAGAAAGAAAACCCAAAACAAACAAAACTCTTGGAAAATTGGAGAATGGCTGATATGCTTGTGAAACCTCCTCCTTTTTTCATTTGTTTGTTTTTGTCTCAGGCGTGTTTTGCTCAGCGGCTTCCCACATGCTCTGGCCATGTAATAAATGTTGATGTCAGAGCTACCATAAGAGACAGAAGTCTTTTCATTTTACATCAAGACACAAGTCACCATCTGGAAGACCAGATATGCCAATCTTAATTTGAGGCCAGATTTTTAAATCTAACTCCAGTGTGAGGGAAATTCTTATCAGCATTCAAACTGAAAACTTGGGTCATTCTGCCTAGCAAACATTCATTTTGTTAGGACCCTTTATCCTAAGTAAAAGCAAATGGATTCTGCAAACAGCTAGAGCTCATTTCTGTATTAGTTCAGACTCTTGTCTGACAGGAATAGAAACCCACTTGAGCAAGAATAAAACACAGGGAAGGAAATTTATTATAAGGATATACTATGTCTCCTCAAACCTGATGGAAGGAAAGCAGCTAAGATGTAGAAATAGACCAAAGACAAGGCCACGCTCCTTTCTCTGTCTCTCTACTCTACAAATTAGCTTTTTTTGCTTCTCAGGCACCATGATGAAACACAGCCATCCATGCATTTTGTGATTAAAACTATTCAGGGGGCCAAGCACATGAATGCAGGAAACCCGAATTCCCTTGTCCAGTGTGGGTCAGTAGCCTTTTCCTCCCTCCCCCCAATCAACTGAAACCAGGCAGACAGAGATCATATTTTACAAATATGGTTGTATGCACCGTAAACATGTTGATGGAGCAGAGTAGTAAGGGCTGGTCTCTATAAAGAAGGAAGTGAAGGGAAGGAGGTTCTTATCAAGTCAGCAACTTGCAGTTGTCCTCCATACTGTTATCTATTTATCTATTTATCTATCTATCTATCTATCTATCTATCTATCTATCTAAAGAAAAACATCCCTGCTGTGTACAGTCTCCTACACAATAGAATTTAGACTGAGAGTTTATGGATTATAAAGGTTTTATTTTTTATTATTATTTTTAAAATATTTTATTTATTTATTTGACAGAGAGAGAGATCACAAATAGGCAGAGAGGTAGGCAGAGAGAGCGGAGGAAGCAGGCTCCCTACTGAGCAGGGAGCCTCATGCAGGCTTTGATCCCAGGACCCTGAGATCATGACCTGAGCCGAAGGCAGAGGCTTAACCCACGGAGTCACTCAGGTACCCCTTTTTTAATTTTTTTAAAGATTTTTTATTTATTTTTCTGACAGAGAGAAAGAGCACAAGCAGGGAGAGCAGCAGGCAGAAGGAGAGGGAGAAGCAGACTCCCTGCTGGAAAGCCTGATGCGGGGCTCAGTCCCAGGATCCTGGGTTCATGACCAGAACCAAAGTCAGACACCTAACTGAGCCACCCAGGTGCCCCTGAGTGTCAAGGTTTTAATAGATTAATATCTCCTATGATAAATAGGCTCTTTGAGCACTCTAGAATTTAATATGCCCTGATGTATAAAATGACTATTAAAAACCCCACAACCATTCTGTATCATATAACCATACCTTGACTATTTCTAAAGATCTGTGACACGCAGATGTGACAGTGACATGCATCTGACATGCACCATCACATTCAGCATTCACCTTATGATTTATACTGATGAAAGCCATTTACTTCCAAGTCTGCTAGTTGTTAAGTTACTTATTATGCTTTCTTGTGAGATAAATATCGCCATCCCTGCTAGGAACTCCAGCCCAGCCTTTTCATATTATCTCAGTGATCTCAGGAGCTCTGTCTCTATACATTCTTTATGAATTGCATTACTCCCTGCCTGCAAAATCGTCCTCTAGTGGAAAAATAAAAGAAAAGCATTACCTCCAACCACCTTTCTGTCTTGGTGATGGCATCATGGACTCTCCATAGGCTAATCACATTTCAAAATAATTGTGTTTGGGGATACATTTATCTGGCATTGATCTTATCAAGCCCAAATCTTTGTAGAAGAAGGTCCTCTTTTGACATGACTGTACCAGACTTTTCTCAGGGCTCCTACTGAACACTAATCCTCTCACATATAAATAACCCTCTGGTCTAATTTTCAACCTGTTTGCTGATCAGCCATTGTCATCTAAGGCAAGAGCTTCCTTTTTTTCTGAATAGGCTTGGCTTCTATTGTGCATCCAACTCCAGACACTGAAGTTACCATTTGATAATGTCTATCAGGACTTTCTATCACCAAGCAAATAATTTCTAAACTGTTATCGATTGAAATATGGCTCATTAAAATCATACATTGTGGCTTATGTACATAAAGCACATTGGAAATCAACTCTGTCAGTATATATTGCATACGTTCCATACAAGTGACTGAGCAGAAGAAATGGAGATGAATCATATGTTGTCCCTGACCTTAAGTCAGTTAGGATCTATACATTCTGTTTATAAATCAGCCCAATCAACTCCCACATCTGGGAAAGTCAATATCAGACTAATTTATAGATGACTTCCAAGGACCACTATGAATCATTTTTCCTTGTATAACTCAACTCATTAAAATGGACCTAAAGCCTGTTCCTTCATTTTTAACCTTCTTGGCTAACAGGAATGAATTCTTTTGAGTGTTTCTCTCCATTTCAGGCTCTGTACTAAGTAGTTTACATACACAAGGGATTTACATGTGGGGGCCAAGTTTGAGACCTCTCCTGCAGTGCAGTCTTTCTGTAGACACATGTAAAGGTCTGCCAGATTATCCAAATGTACACTTGAGGTGGAGCCTCTATGTTTAGCTCCATCCCAGTTCAAAATGAATGAGAATCTCTAAACAAGCATCACAGGCATCTGTATATTTTTAAAGCCTATTAGAGACACTCACCAGTGAGTATTTATCTCTCTCTCTCTCTCTCTCTTTAAGGCTTATTTATTTGAGAGAGTACACAGTGGGTAGGGAGTCTTAAGCAGTCTCCATGAGCCTCACTCAGGGCTCAATCTCACAACCTTGAGATCAGGACCTGAGTTGAGTCAGGCGCTTAACTGACTGCACCACCCAGGTGACCTGAGTACTAGTATCTTAATTAGATGATGTACTCCATTGATCTTTCAAATTTTACCTTTTGTTTGTCTTCTGGTCTTATGCAAGATATGGACCTTTGAGTTCCAAGTCCTCAGTCTTCATCAATTATGTGACATTACTGAGCTGAAAAGGGAAGTTTCATTGTAGAGTTTAATTGCCTCAGGATTTTACCTTGGAATCTAATATCTTGATGTGGTATCCTGGTGCTAGAATTTACTGACTAGGTGAGCTTCGGCATGTTATCCTCTTGGAACCTCAGCTTTCTCATCTGTGATAATAATAGAACCTACCTTACTCACTACATGAGATAATGCCTGCTCCTAGCATCTTAGAAAGAACTGCATTTCCCATTGTCCCCTGTAGAAGAGAGAATCTTCTTGTTATTTTGAAAACTATTCCGATGACTGTTAAAACCACTATGTTTCCTTAGGATAAATCCTGGTCAAAGAGTAAAGTTCTTGGTAAATCAAGTTATTATGTGTTTTATTTATCTTTTTAAAAGTTTTATTTATTTTTTTTGAGGGAGAGAGAGCATGTGAGCCAGGTGACAAGCAGGGGGAAAGGGACAAGCAGACTCCACACTGAGCAAGGAGCCCAACGTGGGGCTCCACACAGGGTTTGATCCCATGACGTTGAGATCACAACCTGAGCCCAGATCAAGAATCTGGTGCTCGACCAACTTAGCCACCCAGATGCCTCAAGTTATTATGTGTTTTTAAATGAATTCTTGAATACAGTATATTGTTTTTGCAAGTAGGCATACGCCAAAGCCAGCTGGGTAGCAGATGAATTACTGTGACAGACTGTGGCTTTCTTTCCTACTGGGCTCTTGTATATCTGCTCCATCACTAGCAGAAGCAGAGCCAGTGGAGATGCCTTGGGTCTGAAACTTTGCCTGTGAGCAGCTTATTTTGTTTAAGAAGGTACCATTTCCCTTTGATTCATTTTTTAAATATATGATATGCATAGGAATTAGGTCCGGGGAAAAATGTCTCATGAGATCAATTTGCAAGAACCTTTAGTTTAGAAAGGAAGATCATTCTCTAGTGTAGATGTTGGTTTGATATGGAAATACATACGCTTGCCCTACATCTAGATTGCTAGTGTGTTCCGAATTTTCTTTGTAAAGTCAGAAATTAAATCCATATACCCTGAGCTTTAACGTTCTTTTTTTTTTTTTTTTTTTTTTTTTTTTTTTTTTTTTTTTTTTGGTTTTGCACGTAAACTTTTTCCTAGGGATGAAGCCCTTAAGCACAAGAAGGGTGTGATGGAATGAATCTCAAATCTAAACTTTCAAAGAGCTGTCTTTGTTGTTGGCTGAAGGCAGGATTAAAAATTCTAGTGGCTCTAAATCCAGACATTGTATTTCTAGGGATAATTAGTTTCATCCAGATTTCATATCCTCTGTGCTAGACTCAAAATGGCAGTCTGTAGTTTGCTCTGCAATGGGGATATACTTCAAAACATTACAAAAGACTGTTAAATTGGCAGGTGATTTTTGGAATTTTCCAGGTACCTAAGAATGTCTCCTTAGGATCATTTATTAAATAAAAATCAGGTTTGAAGCTCCTCATTTGTACTTATTTATGCTTTCTTACATTAAGTAGTAGCACCAGAGAACGTTTATGCATGGGAATTTGTGCCATCATGCCATGGAAATTTTATGTCTCGGTAAAGTCTTGGTATGATTTTACCTTGTGTTCAGTCTTCAATAAACATGTACTTAGAAATAGCCCTGTGCCTGACATTATGCTG
This sequence comes from Spilogale gracilis, assembly GCA_004023965.1. Classification (NCBI taxonomy): domain Eukaryota; kingdom Metazoa; phylum Chordata; class Mammalia; order Carnivora; family Mephitidae; genus Spilogale; species Spilogale gracilis. The sequence goes on from PITA01002231.1 coordinate 61,569, forward strand.
ATGCTGGGGAAACAGAAGAATAAGGGTGTACTAGGTCAATCTTTTTTCTCAGATTTTCTATTTTGTTTGTGAGTCTTCTTTCTCCTCTCACACGGGATGTCATTTCTCTGCCATATAGTTAAGGATCTCCATACAGGGTTATGAGTAGTACATGCTGATTCCAACAGTGACATGGAAATGCTCTCTTTCTCTTTCTCTTTTTTAGTGCAGGAGGTCATGGTTGCTTTCTGAGACCACAGCCTTGGAAGCTTATTTCTAATATGCACTCCATTCAGCTCTACATTTTCATATAAAAGAGTAATTGTATTCCTTTTGCTTTCTAAATCCTTTCTTGACTACATCATTAAATCTAATTCTTGAGATTCAAGGTAACATTTCCCTATCCCACCAAAGGAACTTCCGTTATTTTATAAAAGAATAATAATCGTTGGTCACATAATAAGTATACTCTGTGAGTTTGAAGAGGCATATTCAGTATTTCCACACCTTGTTGTTTTTAGAAATCAGATAAAATTCCTGATGTCTTAATTGACATTACCAAAAGTTAGGCTCAAAGGAATGTTGGCTGCAAGAGATTTTTGGGGGGGAAAGGTTCTTAGGAAGGGCTTAGGGGAGGCTATGCCACCAAATAAGTGCATATTACAATCACTAGATTTAAATCTTAGTTTTATAAAGAGGTAGTATGGATTTAAAGGAAAAAAAGTGGTTGAAATCATTAAACTAGGTACTAAACTCTTCTTAATGAAATCCAGAAGCACATTAGGAACTTTAGTAACCACATCACACAGAGGCCTCATTCTAAATTCATCATCAATTTAAATCTCTCTCTCTTTTTTAAACCACTGCTGTTGCTAAACCTCTTTTCCATCCATACTTAAAGACTTTTTCCTAATGTCATGCATAACATTTCTGTCTATTACTTCCTTCTTGCTGTATTCAGCTTGTTATCCCACCTATGAATTTCTTTTTTGGATCTTCCCACCGGTATCTTAGTTTGCTCCCCATAATAAATCCCCATCACCTGCAGATGTAGAGAGCATGCCAACTAGATCTTCCCTGTGCCCTGTTCCTCTGGACCCATTTGGTCCCATATGCCAACTGGCAAAAAACTCCACTAGACCAAATCAATCTTAATAAAGATGCGCTCTTTTAAAAAAGTTTATGACCATTTGAAATTTTTAAATATAAACTTCAGCAGCAAAAGAAGCTTTTTGAATGGGCTTTCTAAAGTGTAATAATTAGCTGACAGTTCTATCACAATGGAATAGAGATCTCCATGTGATCAGCCATTGATCCTTTAGCTTTACTTCAAAAGCCTGTTTTGTAGAAAATTAGATTGTAATTGTTTGCATTGTTAAATGATATTTATCTGGGAAACCGGCCCCAGAGAATCACTGTACATCGTTAGTTTGGAAAAGGGGTTTTTATTCTGCAAGTTAATAAGCCATAATACAAGTCAGTTTATTTCTACTTTAAGCATGACCTTTTTCTACAAGGAAAATAAGAAAAGTATTCTTGATCATGGACCAAAAGTACAAATAACTTTTTAATTAAAAATAAAATTCTGTATTCTGCCATCTAGCACCTAGTCTGTGTTGCTAAGGACTGTATTTTCTGTATTTCTGTTTTCAAAGTTCATGATTGTAGGTAGTACAAGGGAAGAGACAATTTCCCTTCTTCCCTTTTTGGGTACTTTTGTCTGATCTATTAATTAAGTTGACATAGTACAAATTAACAGAGAAAAACAAGGTGAAGTCTATATATTACAGGAGCCCCACAAAGACATAAGCATCTCAGAGACATCTCAGGCATGGATACATTCTGAGTGAA
>PITA01002231.1:63498-78439 GCA_004023965.1 Spilogale gracilis
AGGAATTCTACCTCCAGGCCATGCTGATCCCCCACACACACCCACAGAGAGGAATTCTACCTCCAGGCCATGCTGATTCCTCCCCGCACCCCCAGGTTTATACCTGGCCCATCCTCGCTGTGCTTATCTCTGGACCAGGCCCTCTATCTAAATTCTTAGGGGCAGTTAAAGGGGAAGTAAAATACTCTTCCTGCATCTTTGGGGCCATGATTACCTTCAGCTTAGACTTATCCAGGAGCCAAAGTGGCACATTTTGGCAAGGCTCATTGTGAATACCTCCAATAGCTATCCTGGAAAATATGCCTGACAGTCTCTATCTGGGATCAAGGAGCTCTTTGGTATAGTTGTAAGAGTGTAATGTGCTTTGCCTTGGTTTTCTAGTTATTCTTTCTAAGCGTAAATAGAGTAGGTGTATGCCTGGGTTTTTTAATCTCATATTTGTGGTTTTTTGGGTGTTTGTTTGTTTTAACCAGCAAAAACACATAGAAATATTTCATCAGCTTGGCCTCTTTGTAATTAAAAATGCCTTTTCATTTTTATATCTTCGTCAATGAGTCCCATATTTTCCTATTATGAGTAAGTCTGCATTTAATATCTTTGCACATAGAGCTTTGTAAACTTTTGCAAGAAATTGGTAGAAAAGACTTCTAGAATTGTGTCACTGGGAAAAAGTTATGTCAATTTAAATAGTGATAAATGCTGCCAAACTCTATTCTTAAGGAAAAAAAAAAGTTTGTTGATATTTCCTAACTGTGTTTGAGGAGGTTCTGTTTCTACATGCTTCATCACCCCTGGATATGTGCTATCTCTATCATTTTTACTAAACGATATTTCTAGATAAGTTTAGGGTTTTTTTAAGTTAACGTCTCTGTTCTTGTTCATTTATTTCTTTGTTTACTTTGGAGTAAAAACCCTGTTGAGTAGGGATCTTATAAAATAGAAGAGTCAAAGTTTCCATTGTTTTCTTCTTTTTAAAGAAAGATTTTATGTATGTATGTATGTATGTATGTATGTATCTGAGAGCGTGCACACCAGCGAAGGGAGGGGCAGAGGGAAAGAGGGAGAAGCAGACTCCCTGCTGAGCACAGCACCTGACCCACAGCTTGATCCCAGGAGCCTGAGATCATGACCTGAGCGGAAGTCAGATGCTTAATTGATTGAGCTAGCCAGATACCTCCAGTGTGTGCTTCTTTTTAAATAATTTTTAAAACGGAAACATAATATACATTGAAAAAAGCATACAAGTCGTGAGTAACAGCTCAATGAATTTTCATTACCTGAACTCATCCATGATACTACAATTCACATCAAGAAAGAGAAGATCACTAGCCATCCAGAACTCTCCCTGGAGACCTCTTCCACTCACTGCTCCCTCTACTTGAGGTAACCACTTTCCTAACTTCTAACACCACAGATTAGTCTTGCCTAAAACACACAAATAAAAAAAAGTCGTCATTTAAATTAATTAATATACTTAGGATGCCTCGGTGGCTCAGTTGGTTAAGCGGCTGCTTTCAGCTGAGGTCATGATCCCAGGGTCCTGGGATCAAATCCCACATCAGGGAGCCTGCCTCTCCTTCTGCCTGCAGCTCCCTCTGCTTGTGCATGCTCTCTCTGACAAATAAAATCTTTTAACAAAATTAAAAAAAATTAAAAAGAAAAAATAAATTCATTAATAATAATAATAAATCAATTTATTAACATATGTATCCTCTTTGATGTCTGGCTGCTTTCCTTGACCATTGGCATGCAGCAGTAGGCGGCCCCTTCTCTTAGCTGTGTGATTGTCCACGTAGAAGCACTCCATGGTCTGCTTCGGCTGTTGATGAACATCTGAGTTCTTTCCAGTTTGGGACTATTATAGGTAAAGCTGCTATGAGCATTCGTGGACATTTTTTGGGTGAATGCATTCATTTTCCTTGGGTGTATCACTAGAAGGGTAACAATGTTCTGTACAAGCTTAAACATTCTTTTACAATAATGCTTTGACCATGTCATTTTGCTCCATGTCCTTAAAAAAACTGAGAACTTTTTAAACAAGAGTTTTAAGAATTTTACACCAGGTTATCTTTTGACCATTTCCCTTATTCTCCTCTCTAAAGCACCTTCCCCAATTTGACCATAGGAATCTTCAGCCATACCGATTGCTTGCCATTTTGCTTATAACAAAAGCTCTTTGAATGATAGGCCTGGAAATTTTGTGCCGTTGGTTGAGAAAATCTTGCTCATCTTTCGGATCTTAAGACATTTAGAAACCTTTTCCTTCCCACCAAATAGGAGTCAGGTCCCCTTTCAGGTGCTTATCAAAATCATAGCATTTATATCACCATATTGGATTTTTTTTTATTTGTCTGTCTTTCCCACTGAACTGTAAATACCTTGAGGATATTTACGTTGTTGTATCCTCCTGCCTAGCACAGTGATGGCAAACAATTGGTGGTCATCAAAATATTTATTGAATGAATTAATGATTGTGTAAAGAAACAGGTGAAATTCACTCCCGTGCCTCAGTACCTAAAACTGCCGGCTAAAATGAGGACCTATGAAATCGTAATTCTCTACTAGAATTTCTAGAAATTCTTCCATACATCATGTCTCTTTCTGTACATTCCCTTCTACCTTACTCTCCACTCCACCATGGCTTAATTAACAGACATACAATGCACAAAGTAAGTGCTAACAATTTTAGACCAAAGTGAAAAATAATTTTGCATCACTTATTGTTATTATCTGTATATGGAAAACTGGGTGAGAGGCTCCATTCCAAACCTTACTAACTGTACGGTGGGGTAAGTCTACTTGAGTCTCAGTTTTCCTATTTACAAAATAGGTAATAACAGCAACTAATTCTTAAGTGTGCTGTAGGATTTAAAATAACTAAAGTCTAAAAATTAAGCCACTGTGCTCTCCTGGTGTTAATGGTCACTACTGATCTTACAACTTTAAGTACACTCTGAGATGAAGAACGAGTGGGACAGATCAGCCTTTTTTCACCTAGCAGCAAAAATGTTAATTCCCAGGGCACTTGAGTGGCTCAGTTGGTTAGGCATCTGCTTTGGCTCAGGTCATGATCCCAGGGTCCTGGAATCGAACCCTGCGTACAGGCTCCTTCCTCAGCAGGAAGCCTGCTTCTTCCTCTCCCTACCATTCCCCCTGCTTGTGCGCTCTCTCTCTGTCAAATAAATAAATAAATAAGTAAAGTTAATTTCCCTCTGTCCCTCATTCCACTTATCAGATGCCTATGGAAAGAGCTAGAGTTTGAACTCAGCTACAACAGGGATTGGCAAACTTTTTCTGTTAAGGGCAAGATAAAAATAGTTTATCCTTTGTGGTCTAAATGGCAAGCTTGAGGGTTATGCAGGTTCTTAAATTAAACAGCTGAGAGAACATAAAATTCCACAGGATTTTTTTATTGCTGAAACATAAGATAAAATGATAAGAGAGTGAAGTTGGTTTTCTTCTCCCCTCTTCCAAGATCTCAAGTAGGAGTGCTCCTACACACTCTTTGAACTTCCTCAGTCCGGCCACTTGTACTTGAAAAGGGGAGAGCTACAGTCAAAAGTGAATGAGTAACACTTTACATGGTGCTAACCCTCACCATTCATCTTGGGATTGCCTGGAGTGCGTGGGCAAGAGCATCTCCTGTTCTCTACTTCCTCTTAAATCTCGTTGCCTCCTATGCCATAGGAATGCCTCCAGTCCGATGAGGGAGTTAATGATTTTCTAAGGTAACTGTGACCCAATGAGATTTTTGACTATTCTTCTCCATGGGTTTTTAAATAACCCCTTTTAACAGTTAAAGAAATTGAAGGTGGGGGTTACTGACCAAGGATTACATAGTTAAATAGCAGAACTGGGAGTAAAACTGTACACTGAATGATCTGAATCTGTTCTCTTGGCTGCCTTTTTTTTTTTTTTTAAGATTTTTTTTATTTATTTATTTATTTATTTATTTATTTATTTATTTTAGTGTAAGGGAGGGACGGGCAGAAGGAGAGGGAGAGAGAATATCTCCAGTAGACTCCACTCTGAGTACAGAGCCTGATGTGGGATTCTATCTTACCACCCTGAGATCATGACCTGAGCCAAAAATCAATGGTCAGATACTCAACAGACCAAGCCACCCAGATGCTTTCTAAAAAGATGGACTAGAAAAAAAAATAAAAAAATAAAAAATAAAAAATAAAAAAAAATAAAAAGATGGACTAGAAGAAAAGAAAAAGTAGTCGGTTCAGGAGTGAGAGATTGGAAGGTGAAAAGTGTTTGGAGAGGATGGAAAGCATTCTAGGTGGACACAAATGTCTCAACAAACCTATGGAGAAAAATAAGAGAAAGGCATTCTTTCTGAAGGCTCTTCCCACAAAGAGTGCCTCTTCACACATATCACCTGGAAAGAACATTCTTCCAAATATTTCTATGCATTATTGGCTCTAGCAGAAACATGGTATGAGCCAATGAGGCCTCCTCAGTAGTTGCAATCCACATGTTGACCCCATTAACTTGAATATAATTTGCTGTGAAGAAGAAAACCGTAGCCTCAGGTTGAAATTTATGTACTTTTCAGCCAGCTTTTCCCTAATGTTAATTTCATTAAAATCATTAATTTATGTGACGATTTCTTGAAAGAACTCAACACTTCAGTAACCATATTCTGCTTTTTCAAATGATCACTCAAAATGCGTGCTGACATGGGTGCCTGGGTGGCTCAGTTGGTTAAGCGACTGCCTTTGGCTCAGGTCATGATCCCGGAGACCCGGGATCGAGTCCTACATCAGGCTCCCTGCTTGGCAGGAAGCCTGCTTCTCCCTCTCTCACTCCCCCTGCTTGTGTTCCCTCTCTGGCTGTGTTTCCTCTCTGTCAAATAAATAAAATCTTAAAAAAAAAAAAAAAGTGTGCTGACAAACTGACATCTAACCAAAGAAGAATGGCCTTTTGGGTTTTTTGGGGTTTTTTTGGGTTTTTTTTGCAGGCTTCTCACTGTAGGGTCACTCATTCTTTCTGTATGACTTAATCTAAAAGAATAGTTTAATATCTTACAGATTTCATTATTTTACCTTATGTGGAAAAATGTCTGTCTTATTTAGTACACATAACTTAAATGCTTAAATTAACCTACTTCTACATCTTGCTTCTGCATTGCTCAAATGACTGATAGTCAATACTGTTTGACCATAAAAATGTTAAGGTCAGTTTGCATTGCTTTAGCTCGAACTGGTTTGTTCATATCAGTCAACAGAATTAAAACATCAAAAGTGCTGATGACTATGGTGTTATACATTTTGAGTCAGGCTTTACTACTCCATTTATTCTTCATAGTTACCTTATGAAGAGGTCTTCTTATAACCCCATTTTACAAAGCTCAGAGTGATTAAGAAATGGATCTGTTTTACATGATGTATAAACAGCAGAGCTGGGATTTGAACCCATGCTTGGCAGTTACTGAGCCCAGGAGATTTCACTCCAGTATTTTGCTAGTCATTTCATGGTCATGTCATAGTTGCTTGGGATTTCCTAAAAACACAGCCTTAACCATCCAGTTGACTATGAGTCAGTTCAACTGATTGTTTAGCTATCAGTTGCTAGGGATCAGTATGGTGAGTTATTTGGACTTCACCTGTAGCAGAAGTCACAGAAAATCAGTATCAAAGTGATTCTTGGGTTCCTTGGGTGGCTCAGTCAGAAAGGCATCTGCCTACAGCACAGGTCATGATCTCAGGGTCCTAAGATTGAGCCCTACATCGGGCTCCCTGCTCAAGGGGAGTCTCCTTCCCCCTCTGCCTCTGCCCCTCCCTTTGCTCATGCTTTCATTCTCATCCTCTCTCTCTCTCTCTCTCTTTCTCTCTCTCTCTCTCTCTCTCTCTCTCTCTCTCTCTCTCAAATAAATGAATAAAATCTTTTAAGAAATTGATTCTTGCTCAATTGCTATCAGGGAATTTGTAGATATTCAACAGTACTTGTAGACCCATATGCATATTAGCTTAATAAAAATTCCAGTCACTTCATAATAAAGGATAGGATGATAGTTATTATTATAGTAACAACAATAGTAACAAAAATGACCACTCACTCTGAGGGCTTATTATGTCCCAGGCACTGTGCTTAATGCTTTCTGTGAATTTTTAAATTTAGTCCCCACAAAGACTCTATGAAGTACAATGTTAGAACCCTAAAACTTAATTCCTATGGAATTCTAGGAAGACATTTTGTCCTTGCCTCTTGTTCCTGCCACACAGCTGCTAAAACCCTTGGAAACTGCAGAAGTAACAAGAGTGTCTTTTGTATGCTAATGAGATGACTGTTGGCTGGGAGTTCTTTGATAGCTTCCAGGTAGGGGCTGATTACTGGGAGGACTGAGTGCGAGGTTAGAGGGTTGGATCTTCCAACCTTACACCCCTACTTCTGGGGGGAAGTGGGGCTGGAGGTTGAGTTCATCACCAATGGCCAGTGACTGAATCAATCATGTGTATGTAATGAAAATTCCACAGAAACCCCTAAATGGCAGGGTTTGGAGAACTGGGTTGGTGAACACATTGAGATGCTGGGCAGGTGAGTGGAAGGACCCCTCAAAGCACTCTGCCCCTCCCCCATACCTTATCCTATGCTTGTCTTCCATTTGACTATTCTTAAGTTGTACCCTTTATAATAAATCAGTAAATGTAAGTAAACTGCCTTCTTGAGTACTGTGAGACATTCTAGCAAATTATTGAACCTGACAATGAGTATTGGGAATCCTCAAATTTATCACCAAGTCAGACAGAAGTGTAGGTGTTTTGGGCACCCCCCTTTGTGAATGGTGTTGGAAATGAGCTCATTCTTGGGGGGACCGATCCTTTCAACCTGCGGGTTGTGCGAACTCCATGTAGTCAGTGTCAGAAGTGAATTGTTGGATATCAGGTTCTGTTGGAGTTGGCAATGTGGTGTGAGAAGCAGAGGACAGAATCCCCAGTGACCTACGCACATACAAGAAAAAGTGGGGGATGTATTGGCACACTTATAAAGTTCAAAGGTAGAGCTCACCATGTTGAATCTGGCAGCTCAAATGTGTCGTGAGGACTGGGTCCCTTACTGTTGCTTCTTTCCCCTTTATTCCTTGTCAGCTCTGTCTCATCTGCAGTCTTCCCGAAGGTCAGCTCACATTTTCCAGCCCAGCAGAAAGCAAGCTGCTTTTTACCCTGGACCTCCACATGGCCCTCAGGTTTAGTCTGACTGAACCTACTTGGATTACAGGCTCATCCTCAAACCATTTTGGTGGCTGGAATGGACTTTGCTGTTTGGGCTCTGCTAGGTCACAATCCCACCCTGCAGACTTTGTTCACCTGCACGCCATGGACTGACACTGAGGTGGGGTGGTCAGTCCCCAAAGGGTTAAATGCTGTTAATGGACAACAGAGGAAGTGGTAAGCAAGAACAGAGGGTTTCAACTACAGGAAGTGATAGTCACCATTATCCCCATTTCACAGACAAGTAAATTAAGGCTCAGGAAGTTTAGAGTGACATGTCGATATCTGCCCATTAGATACAAAGCCAGTATTCCAGCCAAGAATTCTCAGGGTAGTCACAAAACCATTGTGCGTTTTGTCTCTCCAGGTGAAGATTTTCAAGAGAAGTTTGTTGCTTCTGCTTGTTCTTTCAACCCTGATAAGAAGCCAGGAACAATGACCCCAGTCATTCCACATCTCTTGATCTAATCCTCACAACTTAGAACAAAGAGTTATATCTAGATGCTGTAAAGTAAAATTACTAAGTGCTATTCTTCCCTGAACTTCTTCAAAGCTAACAATGGAGAGAGAATCTCCCTAGAGCATACTAGTAAGATTCTATACAGAGATAAAGTGGTGGGACATCACATCATTCTTGCCACACAATGTGACCTAATTACAGGAGTAACAGCTTATCACTTTTGTTGTATTCCATTCTAAAGTGTATATTTTAAAAGTCCCACCCTTGGGTGCCTGGATGGCTTAGTTGCTTAAGTGTCTACCTTCAGCTCAGGTCATGATCCCAGAGTTCCAGGATGGAGCCCCAATTTGGGCTTCTTGCTCAGTGGGGAGTCTGCTTCTCCCTCTCCCTCTGCTCATTCTCTCTCTCTCTCTCTCTCTCTCTCTCTCTCTCTCTCTCTCCCTCTCTCTCAAATCCTAAAATGTACCAATGGATCGGAACTACATTTTGTTTCAAGTAACAGAAAACGTAACTGAGGGGCCACGTTAAACAGACTGCCAGGCGGTTTATCTTTTCTCACACAATAAAACGATTGAATATAGAGTTTTGGTGACAATGGTTTGGTGGCCAAAAACTCCAAGTTTAAAGTATCTGTGATTCTCTTGGCTGTGTGTGTGTGTGTGTGTGTGCGCGCGCGTGCGCGCGCGCCCTTCTTTCTCTCATGGGCACACTATGACTATTGTAGTTTGAACCAGCAAGCCTGCATTTCAAGCAGGAAGGAGAACATGGTAAATAGAAAGGGGTAGTTAATATGTCAGGAAAGCAAAGTCTTCCTAGACTCACCAGACATTAACTTGTAGCCCACTGATAAGAACTATGTCATGTTTCCATCCACTGCTAATAGGAGAAGAGAAAAATATTCTTGAATGTATGGGTATTCAGCCACTTTGCTTAAAGTTATTGTTCTAGTTCTATGAAAAAGAAGAGAAGTATTGAGTTGGCAACATGGTTTCCCCAGTTAGGCATTATGCTGGGCATTTAGGATACCACGATCAATGAAAACAGTTATGGTCCCTGCTTCATATAGCTGTTTACTAATTAGAGGACACAGACAGTCATGAGAAGTATTTGTTAACACACGTAAAATTCAGTTTTAAATGTGCTAAAGGGAAAAAGGTCACAGTGCTATCAGCATTAGAAATGGGATGAAGGTGATATGAGTGACCTAATTAGGGAAGTTGGGAAGGCTTCCCTGAGGAGGTGGCCATTAAGGGTGGTATCAAGTTCAGTTTAAGCACCTAACATAGGGTCCTGCATATAAAAAGTTCATAGAAAAGAATAAAAAATAATTGCAGACAGTAATTGCAGGTAACTTTTGATGCCTACGTTATAACCATACTTCATGATTCTTTTTATTGCAAGTAGCAGAAAATCTAAGTTAAACTGATTTTTTTTTTTTTTTTAAGGCACGTACTGACTAAAGTTCAGCTTCCACCTTCAGGCACAGTGGCATCAAGCAGCACCATCAGTGGTGCCAGCTAATACTACACTTTTCCACTTGGCTTCCCTCTGTGTTATCATATACTAAGATGGTGGCCAGCTCCAAACCTATATCTAACTCTTGTACAAAAAAATTTTCTTCCCCCAACAATAAATATTTTATAGTTGGTTCTCATTGTGTGTGGCTTAGGCCAGGTACCAGCCCTTATAGCAGTCCCTCGGTCTCAAAGAGAACACAGGTCTACTTTCTAGCCGCAAGTCTTGGTGTCTTCTTCTGCACTGGAGATAGAATTAGCATCTCCAAAACTCTGTGATCTGGGAAGAGGGAAGAAGGCCATTGGCTTCTCCTGGAAAACTAAGAAGCATTCACCAGTGCAAGTGGGAATGTCTGCTGGACAGGCAGAAAGAACAGGGGCCTACCACAGAGTAGAAATGACTAATGGCTTTCATGGCTGCCACAGCTAACAGAAATACTAGTAAAGCACTAAGAAAAATCACTTATTTTCTAAGTGTTTATTATACCAACCCATATAAACTCATTCTACATTCCTGGGTGTGTTGAGAATCTATCCAGCTTGCTTTCCCCAACCCAGGAGGCAAAACTCTTTCTCTGTTGAAGTCTTCTAAGTTTGGAATTCCCAGAGACTGGGGTTTTTAGTAGGACTAATACCCTTCCCTCAGCCCTCGGGTCCACACTGCCTGCCCCGGGGCTCACACACTCCTGCACACATACCTTCCTTAGTGCTGACCTGCTCAGGGAAGGTCCATTAAGTAAGGCTCATTTCAAGTGCAGACGGTCCCGGGTACCTTAACATCTGCCCAGTGGCCAGACTAAGTGATTTTGGATGGCCTTAGTTCTGATCACATCCATGCAGCCAGGGACGAAATGAAACCTTGTTTATCATCTTGATAAACAGTCCCTTTCAGTGCCTCTGGATGCTGTATGTAACTCAGTAGAGTCAAATACTATTAAATTGTCATCACTGTCAAAAAGAGAAGTAATAAGTTTTTCTACCTGAGCCATAGTTAATGACTTCTACAATGTGTAACACAAATCAGAGTTTCTGTTTGTCTTCTTTCCCTCTAAATGTGTGTCTTCTGCTCTCTCTGGCTCTGAATGTGAGGCACAACCTCATCATATAAATAAATATATACTTTTATTATTACCTCTCAGCTCATGCGATAAAATATCAAGCTGACAGGGGCCAGATTCTTGGCTTGGGTGAGGCATACGCACAAAGGAAGCCAAGCCACCCTATCTCGTTCTAGTTCTTAAAGGAAGGCAAAGATTTGAAAGACTGTATTTCACAGGGAAAGCCTTAGAGACGCTGCCCCCCTCTCCCCGTTACCATTAAACATATTTATAGAAGTTATTTAAACACTTTTATGGGGGTAAGAGACTTCTTTGACTTAAATCACCCGAAAGAATAATTTCTGAGGCAGATTAGGCTAATATACAGATTGACCAACAAACCACCCCCTGTTGTGGTTCAGTAGTGAGGCTGTGTTTGTAGAAGTCCGTCATGACTAGACTTCCCCGAAAAACAAGGGACCAAGGGTGGGCAGACGATGGCCCAGAGTTGCTATCTGGTCCCCCATCTGGTTTGCACCACCAATGAACTCAGGATGGCCTGTACCTTTTTCAGTAGCTAAGAAAACCCTCAAAAGAATATTTGGTGACACATAAAATTACATGAAGCTCAAGTTTCAGTTTCCAAAAATGTTATCAGCAGGCAGCCCCGCTCATTTGTCTATGTATTTATTGTTCCTGGCTACTTTCATGGTGAAATCACAGAGTATGGTAGTTAATCCGAGACCAGATGGCCTACAAAGCCAAAAATGTTTACTCTCTGGACCTTTATAGGAAAGTTTGCTGGCCCCTGATCTAAAATATTTCTGGGCTGCCATAGCAGCCAGAAGAGAGCCTGGGAGCATCCTGCACAGGGAATTAAAAACTCAGCCTGGAAATGGTAAGTCTCTTGCATGAACACAGAAATAGTCACATGGCCCCACTTCCCACAAGGGGGCGAAGAATACCAGTAAAACCCAGGAGGAAGAGAGCCAGAGATAGTCATTTAGCAGTTCCGATGGCTGCCATGGCTAAAACTAATAAAAGCAAGAATATTAATAGCAGGAAATTGCATTATTCTTACACTTCAGGCACTGTTCTAAGTGCTTTGCCAGCGTTCCTGCACCGATCCTTACAGTCTCATCCTAAAAGCACTATGACCTTCCCCATTTTACAGATGATAAAACTAAGACTGGAAAGCTTAAGTCATTTTCCTAAGGTAAATACAGTTAATAAAGGGGATGGCAGTACTTAAATTCAGTCAAAAGAGCCCCCCAAATACAGCCTGAACACCGTACTCTTTCTTTTTTTTAAAGATTTTTTTATTTATTTGACACAGAGAGAGAGAGATCACAAGTAGACAGAGAGGCAGGCAGGGAGAAAGGGGAAGCAGGCTCCCTACTGAGCAGAGAGCCTGATGTGGGGCTCGATCCCAGGACCCTGATGAGATCATGACCTGAGCCAAAGGCAGAGGCTTAACCCACTGAGCCACCCAGGTGCCCCAACACTGGACTCTTAACCACTGTGAAAAGTAGACACATGGACCCTCTGAGACTCCCAGGAACCCCAGCCCTTTGCTACTGCAGAGACCACTTCCTGACAAAAGCCTTCATGATCAAAGTCAGGAGCTGCAAAATGCTAATTTTAATGTTTGTGGAACAGATTTCCATAACGCTAAAGAATTCAATTAGGAGTTGGGGAGTAATTAGCCCATGGATGGATAGGATATTCATGTGGTTTTTCAACAGATACTAAAGAAAGGACCTGCTGATTTAAGATCAGTTCCTGACTCAGCAGGGGGACCCACTGGTGGGCATTAACCCCTAACGTGAGAATACTTCTTCAGAGAACATTTTATGGTCCCTTTCTTCCTTGATTATCTCCAAGTGTATCTTAACCTTCTTGTCTTTGCTTCTCAGCCAAGTCAGAAATGATGTTCCATGGGCATTTTTCTTGTTGTTTAGCTTGAGGAAAAAATACCAAAGAACAGCTATGGGCTTAGAAGTGATGGATTTGGAGTCACTGCTTTACCTGCTTTATTTTGTGGCTGGACTTTTACATTTTTCTGATGGAGTTTATATATAATTACCACCCATGTTCCTATTAACATCTGCTCTCCTCACCTGCAAAAGATAATAGAAGAGTATCATTTTAAAAGAATAAAAAAGTTTATAATTGTTGTTGGACTTTGATCTCAGAGGGCATTCCTATTTGTAGGCCATTAAAGAAATGCCATGAGGAAACACAGAGAAAAAAGAATAAGACATAGGAGCAGATAGGCAAGCATTCAATAAAGAGAACACATCAGACCCACCATTGCATGAACGGTTCAGACATTTAACATGAGGTCCTGGAGGCTGAAAGGTTCATTCTCCCATCTTTCAACCTTTCACGATTCTATCCTTCCACTTGTGCACGAAGAAACTGCCTCCAGTGTCGTCTTCAAAACTGGTTTCATTTTTTTATGTTAACCATAAGAATGCTAGCTTTTATTTATAGTCTGCCTACTGTGTGCTGTTTTTCTAATTCTAATATCCTGTAGAGTTGTGAATTTTCCTTATGAGGGACCAGAGATCAGAGATTACAACTTGTTCCTAGTCACACAACTAGTAACCCAAATTAGGTTCCTAGACAACCAGCTAGTAACCCCTCCCCCCAAAAAGCCCCCAAAATTTCAAATGTTACAGAGTTAACCTTTAAGGTCAGTGGTTCAGGTAATTTTGGGGAAATTAACATAGCCAGACAAGTTGCTCATGTAAATAGGGTTGCCTGTCTCTGCTAAAAACTGTTTCCATATCATTCCCAGCCTTGAGGGCTAGCAATGGAGAAGAAAATCCTGATAACCTATCACCAAACTGGACCAGCGATTCCAGTTTAGGCAAAAACTTGGGGGAGATCTAAATGGAACTTAGATGAAAATTGTTGTACCTTAGAGGGCAATAGTCGACACAGCTTTTACTCTAAAAGCTTCATTTCATTCTAACTTTTGCCTTCACCAAAAAAGTAGAATACAACTTATTTATTCTTCATCACCCGATATCTAAACTATCACTTGGGTTCCTCCGTTACTGTTGCTATCCAAGACAACCTTGTTGGAAAAGAGTCAAAGTTCTGTAGTGTTTAAAGAACATCAAAGAATCAAAGGTGTTCTTCTTATGAGCTCATTGGTGTATCTTTGGGTAGAATTTATTTCCATGTTGTTAGAGCAATTATTAAATGATTTCTACAGTAGCGTTTCAGCATAGCCAATATATAAAACCTTTTGTTCCTTAAAAAAAATAAAGGAGAAATCTGGGGGATGGGTGATAAGTTTATTGCAGTATTATGTTCCTTTTAGCTATCTCATTTTAGGGAAAGAGTGGGGTCTAAATGTTTCCCAGTCATTGGCCTGGACCGAGAGTAGGGATATAGGTGTGAGGAATGCTCCATGTTAGTGAAACCAAGGAAAACCTGGGAAGGGTCACATTTTTTCTCAGTGGTAATCCTGATTCCAACAGTATTGCTAATAGAATACCTTTCAGAGCTCACTCTGAGTGAGGTATTATTATAACGGCCTCTACTTATTTAATTCTTATACGTGCTTAGTACTCAGCACAGCTGAAATTAATGTTATTATTATCCATATAGATGAGAACTTTGAGGCACAGCATGGAAAATGATTGAAAGCAACAGATCCAGTACTTGAATTTTGGCAGCCTAAATCTAGAATCTATGATCTTATTCATTATGCTATATTGCCTCAAACAGGGCTGCCCAGCCCCAAATTTGTTCTTTTTTCCGACATTCATCTGTCTTCTATGTACCCCAGAGCCCTAGGAGGGAGAAGATGGTAATTTGTTTAATCTGAAGCATAAACAAATCAAGCAGCCATTTTGTCTTCCTTGACCAAAACATGCTTAAGGATCCATTAGTGTCTCTCTTGTCGGTGATTTACAGACAGAGTCACTTGGAGCTTCCTTCCAGTCTACTGGGTCAATAAAGCATTTTTAACAGAGTCTTAAATATGCATTTCTTTTTTTTTAAGATTTTATTTATTTATTGACAGAGAGAGAGGGATCACAAGTAGGCAGAGAGGCAGGCAGAGAGGGAGGAGGAAGCAGGCTCCCTGCTCCGCTGAGCAGAGAGCCAGACAAGGGCTGATCCCAGGACCCTGAGATCATGACCTGAGCCGAAGGCAGAGGCTTTGACCCACTGAGCCACCCAGGCGCCCTTAAATATGCATTTCTGACATCCTCCACAATACAGTCCAAGAGAACTATTTATGAGGCCTTGATCAAGACGTCCTATAAAAGTAAATCTCAAAAAAATCTGCTTTGTCTTAGACATAACAGATTCTAAAGAGAGGGACCCTTTACAATGAATTGAAAATGGAAGGGTCTGAATAATGATGTCAGTGTTAACATTCTTTGACAACATTTTATTCATTTCCTCCAAAAGTTGCCCTCTACTATAAGCAGATATGTCCTGGCTTAACTTTTAATGAGAACTGAAGTTTCCTTATGGTTACTCTTAATTGATCTTTCATGTTCCAGTCATTTTGTGCAGAATAAAATCTTGTCTTTTGTACATTTTGGCTCTACCCCAACCCGAAGTTCTGTTTTTCTAGAAAGCTCCATTTTTCTAGATTTTTCTAGAAGGTATATTAAAAGGTCACTTCTTGGCAAAAGCTACAACTATCATTCAAGTTTGTTTTCTTAAAAGATCACATAGTGA